>JBAMJV010008784.1:0-41781 GCA_037951105.1 Echinarachnius parma
GATCACACATGAATGCATGCTAATAATATGTTATGAAAATATGTATTCAACATTAGTCTTGTGTAATACAAATTTCAGACCCGTTAAGATCATGGCGGCGAATGAAGATTGCTATTTTAATACAAGGTTTCTATGTTCTTCCCACTCTAAGACTCTTCCCAAAATATGTTTAACACATCAGACTATGATCTTTAATTATTCATTTGAATCTTCTTTTCCAATTTTGTTGATTATCGAGACAATTACATGATCTATGTTTATTCTGAAAGGGAATGTTTAGCTTTAAAGACTTATATGAATGCCACAATAACTAAATGCATGAAGGATTTTAAGCTAATCTAGTAATAGCCCTCTTGTTATGCTTTACCACAACCCAAACATTAAATTCTTATAAATGAAAGGTAACATCTTTAGTAGTCCATTCCACCAACAAGTTCAGAAAAATGTGTTTTCCAAGAAAAAAAATTATATAATTGGAAAACACGTCACCATTCTAAAGCATGCGTTCATGGGTCTGTATATACAAAGACTACGTTTGTCAAGGGTGAACGAATGGTCTGGGATTCTATTGTCTCCAAACGTACGCGTGAATAGAATTGGCGCACTCTCGGACGTTGGGCGCATACGGAACCATAGGATAATCATGGTTCCGTAAGTGAGGGTAATTAATTGTATTGTTTATGAATTTATTACACAACCCTTTGCAAAGTGTTGAGCATCTATAAATCACACAATGGTACCAAAACATAGTTATTTGTTGTTCTTTGCCTGGTGGTTAGGGTTAAACCCATTCAGGCCAGGTCCCCCAAAACATGACCCAAGAACTAACGAGAATTCAATGTATAATGCCAATATCAAAGTTTTGAATGGGGTAATACTCGTTGTAACAGCCGACACACATTTTAGTCAGATTCTATAATCCCACTAAAGCAAATTGTATGCTTAAATATACAATAATTTAAAAAATCCCTTTTCTATGTATAAGCCGTCCCTGATTTAGGACTGAAAAGATGTCTGTAAAGGCAGACTATAGACCTACCATGTATCACTTGCTGGAAGCGAAATAGTAGCTGGAACCCTGATATAGTGTCAGTCATTATTTAGCCCAGTTGCATGAACCCCACAAATAGTCTACTCACTTCAAACCTGCAAGAGCATTTCAGATAGAGAAAACAAAATGTGTAGATCAATAGTTAAAATAATACAAATCTCCTAGTAACACAAATAGTGGTGGTCTATTGTATTTGCGAGTTCAAGCAGAACGTGTACATGTTTATTTACATACATACTGGCCTTACATACTAGTAAATAAATAAAAACATGTCCACACTTTAATTTTTTTCTAGCTACTGGCCCATACGGACAATAAAAAATGTTCAAATTTTACAAGTCCAAATAGAAAAACTTACTTGTCCGCTTACTTCAAGATGAGATTCGCACTTTTATCGTCATCAGTTGCACAATCAGGCAAACAAACTACACCACTTCTAACATTTTATAAGCCTGACATCAATTTTTACTTGCCCCGTGAAATCGGGCAAGATATATTAAGGTTCTATACCCGCTAAATTATACAAACATGAACTTCATTTTCATAACTTTATGTATTATCAAACCCCACATACATGGTGTATGCTGCATTCTTTTCAATCTTAACCAATTTTGTTCATCATAATATGATTTGAGATTGAAAAGACTAGAGTCCATGTATGCACCTACAACAGTATGTGTAAATATCTTCTTTTGATCTCATACAATTTTTTTTGTGCGAACTGCATTCTTTGGAAAGCAGTGAGGCAAAATGCAGGTCAAATTTTAAGAAAAACGAATCATACAAATAACAATTTCAATAGAATGCGATGGGGCCTGACCCGACCTCTGATGTTGATATGTTATAGATGTTGCCAAAATGAAGTTCTAGGCCAACGGCTGATCCAGGAATTTAGATGAAAGGGGAATTTGGGCCAACAAGCAAAAGCAAGCTACAACAACAACAAAAAAGCTACAATTAGTACATTTTTCAAATTGAGGAATGAAAAGGGAGGCACACATTCCCCCGTGCCCCGCTTTAAATTAACCCCTTGACTATGGGAACCGGGTGGGTAGAGTACAAAGTCTATGGGGATTTCAGAAACTCGGAGGGAATGGGTAAATGCCTGATGTTGGACAATTGCTGGTGTATTAACCGCATGTTTTTACATACAGAAGAACTTGCAAAAAGGGGGGCGCGGTTAATACACAGAGATAGAGAAACATATTTCATGAAAATACCACGTATACATTATGGCTATAATAACGGTTAAAGGGTCAATAGGCTTTTCTGTTTCCAATCAGAAACAAGTATGTGACTTGTGTTGTTTTGTGTACTAAAAGTTTACAAAAGTTATAGGGGAAAGCATGGGATGTGTGTAAAGTTTAATTAAGTTGTAAAGATTCCCAGCACAGTTTTATCATCTAGAAAAAAAAATTTTTCCCCCCTTCAATGACAACCCAAAGTTGGGGGTGCGGTTAATACATAGGTGCTGTTTATAAACCGGCAAATACGGTAATTCAAATATGCATACAAGAAAACAAATATTCTGTATTTAGATGCATGCAAACACTCTGCAAATTACATTATCCAAAGCCTTTTTTTGTGTGTCAATTTTGTTATTATAATTATTTCTTCAAAGATTAAATAAATTGAATTGTTCACATTTCCTACATTTATCATAATTACAGATTCCTTGAAATGCATTTTCTTCTTTCAATGTCTCATTTCAGATATATACAGGGAAAGAGGAAATTCCAGAAAAGTGGAAGACATGTGACCATCTTCCATACACGAAGGGCGGAAGAGTTACCTAGGAATGTCATGGATATATATGCAGAATATCAGAGCCAGAAGGTCATATGTTATGTTTTGAAATCTGAACACTGTTGGAGTTACTTGGAAGATTGAAACTTGTACATTATTGGTAGGGCAAACACTGTTAAAAGTTAATTTGTTTATCTTTAGTAAGAAATAATTTTTCCGTTTTAAGTGTAAAATCACTGGCTTATTAGCTCTCATTATAAGTATATTGTAGATGTTAGGGCACGGTAATTGCAACACATAGTTTTCTGTATAGTCACTAACTATAGTAATCTGGGTATGGTAAGCATTTATTACCAACGTTACCCAAGTTGGCAACTAAAAGAACCCCTTACTGCGTACTTAGCCTCTCATCAAGAAAAATAACAATCGTGAGCCTGGGGGTTGTGTCGCAGAGATCCTAAGTTGAACTTAACTCTAACTTGGACTTAGAAACTATGGAAAGCCATTAGTTTCTTTGAAACAATTTTGTAAAATTTCTTTTAAAAAGGTATAAAATGTTGATTAAAATCATTGATATTTTCTATTATCAAGGAAACTTCATGTTATTGATGTAAAATGTATGAGAAGTCTAAAATATTTGCATGTTTTGCTTTTGAATATATTTTATTCCAAGGATACAAATGGCTTTCCATAATGTTTAAGTCCAACTTGAGAGATAAGTTCAACTTAGGATCTTTGTGAAACACCCCCCTTGACTATTGTATATATGGTTTCATGGTTGGAGCGCTACACTGTGTGCATCAAGAATTATTTTGAACTTTTTTATGAACCCATGGGCGCACATCAAGGCCACCAGGAAAAATTTTCCTTTTGAGCCTTCACTTGATTGTAGAGTTTCATGGTTGGAGTGTTACACGATATTTATTTATATTACATTACATTATGAATCACAGCATCAACATAAAAATGAATGTTTGTTTAATTCTGTGTATATTATTATAAATACACATTGGACCAACTGCATTTATTTGTACAATTTAGCAGCAATGTGAGAAGATCAACAAAAGCAGCAGGAATTTTATAATAAAGCAAGGATTTACTGTTCTGTAGTAAGATTCATGAGCAATCAAGGGAAATTAATCCTAATGAATGTAGGAATACGTAGAGAGATTCACTGATGCATGTACTTGGGTGGAATGGAACTGGAAAGGCTAGTGCATGTATGGATTTTTTTTTTATTTTTATGAAAGTGTATTGAACCTAGTTTTACCTGTTCCCTTCAAGTTTCTGAAATCCCCCATAGACTTTGTACACAGTCCACCTGTTTTCCGAAGTCAAGGGATTAATAAAATAAGTAATGTAATGTAATTAAAGGGCAATGAAACTATGGCTTTCGGTTATTATTATCGTTTAGAGGGTGAACAGACATTTGATTTGATACATAACTTGGCAATTTTGGCCTCCTGGATCCCATGAAATCCTTACGTGAACATACCCACATTTTACTAATTCTTACGGCGGCAAAAGATGATGAGAGCGGCCATGTTCTTGTAATTACCCGACATACTTTGCAAACTCTGACCTATGTGCTTAGGGCCGAACAAAAAGCTTTTCGCTGATTTCAAAGCATCTACAAGTATTCAGACAATGGTTTGAATTGGTGCTATTGAAATGCATTAGTGCATATCAGTGACGGTAGTCCGCACAAACCTAATAATGGCGGCGTCCAGTGTTCGCGTGAATAGTGGTATATCCGATAGAGTTTTCACATATTTCTTCCAAAGCAGAAATCTGAGTCGGAGTAATGTTACATATAATAAACAAGCATAATACGATGTATAAAGTAGGATAAACTCTATTCTTGAGTTGCATTGCCCTTTAAATGTAATAATTTCAGATGGACAGCCTTAGTAAGTGTGAACCTGATTGACCAAGCATTGGTAACTATGGTGATATCTATTAATCTAAATAAAATCGAAAATATATCACTCTCACAAACTGCCATTCCATGTTGCATTTCTTTTTATCTAGGAGCCTTCATTTTAGTCCCGGAATACTATCAATTTTGGCGGCTTAATAGCACCATTACTGTCATAGTGCGACAGCCCCGGCACAATTTTTGTTTAAATAATAGAAGTAATTAGCCGATCATCATGCCACATCATGACCTAACAAATATTCTAAATTGTCAGTAGATATGGCGCTATCTACGCAAGTCGCCACTATCATTTAGACAAGGTGCTATAGATCTACGTCGCCACTACTTCGAATTGACTGAGCACTACTTTACACACCCACCAACAAATTTATCCAAGCTCCATTTGCAAACAGCTGTACATGAACTTGTGATGTATGTGTGCCTTAATCATTCAAAGAACATCAAATTACCAGGCGTAGAAACTGAGAACTACGCTCGATCAGCTCAACCAGGTTGAATGGAAATTGATATAGCAGAGGCAACTTCAATAACCCTCCGAGTGCCAACTTAAACTGCTAGGATCCACTTGGCCCAGTTCTTTGGCCCAATCTGCCTACAATATTTGTTAAGCTTTAAAGGGATCTAGTAACATTGTCCAAATCCACAAATCTTACTTAGAGCTCTGGTGGTTCTCTCATACCAAGGAGGTATTAGAAAGCATACCTCCTTACTCATACCTTGTTGTATTTGTATTACCAACAGAAGCATGGAACATTTTTTTTGTTTTTGTGAATTTCCCTTTCCTTGAAAAGATATT
Organism: Echinarachnius parma; assembly: GCA_037951105.1. Classification (NCBI taxonomy): domain Eukaryota; kingdom Metazoa; phylum Echinodermata; class Echinoidea; order Clypeasteroida; family Echinarachniidae; genus Echinarachnius; species Echinarachnius parma. Next base: position 5,533 of record JBAMJV010008784.1, read on the forward strand.
TACTTTACGATTAAAATGTTCAGATTTTTGATTATCCACTGGAAATTTGTAACTGTGTTCAAAGTCAGTGCAATGAGTTAGCGAATATAACTTTGCATTTTCGCTCATTTCCTGGCCATACAATATCCATTTAACGTGAAATTTTCACACATTACTCATTCGACATATCAGATCACAACAATACACATTTTTATCAACCATTCATCACTTTTTTGCACATGTCCATAAAGTTACTAGATCCCTTTAATTTAATAAGTGAAAGCGCCTACGGGGATTCATCCACGCTTGCAATGAATCAACAGATCTGATTCTCTGAGTATTGCGACTCGAGTCGACCGTGGCAGTCAGATGGTTAATCTACCTTGTACGTAGTTTGTACTTGACAGAAGATACTAGGAAACGGTGACACAGAATTAGATTAACAGAGCATGCCAATGGCAATGTGGCCGGCTATACATGTATCTGTATGTGCATATACATGCATTGTCGTTGTGAATACTGTACATAAAATTCACACATATGTTATACACTAGTGTAAAATGATACAGATAAGTGGGTATCCATGCCACAGAATTACAGATTCACACGACTCACACTGACTTGTACTGCAACTACGACGTACATTTTGTATGTGCCTGCATGATGCCTCATGAATAAATGAAATTTGCATGGATACGTGTGAGCTCTTTAAATGTCAGCACATCCCCGCTGTGACATTTGGGGGCATGTAGAGATAATTGAGGCAAGCAGATGACAAAAAACAAAGCTATATTTATGAAAGAGCCTATTTCTATTCTTCTATTTTTAATTGTGCCATCTAGTTAATTACAGTACGCATACTAGCGTGGTAGTATTTATGTTATTTCCATAAACGGTAACTTGTCATAAAAAAAAACGGGCTGTCAGCCTGTTATGATATTGATTCAGCGTGATTTTACATTTGTTCTCATTTAATGCCAATGTGCTGGTGAATTTTTCTTTGATAATGTACTATTCGAAGCAATTTCATTAGTATTTTAGTGGGCATTTAGTTAATTGTTGTAATTGTTGTTCTATTTAGAACATATTAGGATCTGTTATATTTGGTTGCCCATGGAATTGGTGGCCAGAAGCTAATATTTTTTCCCGGGGGTGGGGGGTGGGGGGGGGGGGGGGGGGAAGGGTGGGCAGCAGGCCTGTACTAATTTCGAGCACTGCATGTACATGTATGCTTCTCAATTGTATGCATACACTGTAGTTATTATTCTACAATGTTGTGATTTCTATTTAAGTAACAGTGTTGTGTTCTAGGAGAGCAGGAGATTGACTTAATCAAGTTCTTCGCATCATGAGGCATTGTTTTGGTAACCTTCTAGCGAAAGGAAACATGAGGTGCATGAGGTGCTACATGTAAGTACATGTAGGTACCTGTTATTATTGTAAATGTCCGCAGCATGTACAGCAAGCCAAAAATATATCTCTAATTGCATGCACATAGTAGCTTGACATTACTAGCTAGCAGTCATTTTTCCACATTTTGTTAAAGGGGACCACCAGGCAAAGAACAACACATTATTATATGTTTTGGTACCGTTTTGTGATATCAAATAGATACCCAACATTTTGCAAAGGGTTGTGTAATTCATAAACAAAGCAATTAATTTCCACCACTTACGGAACCACTACTATTTCCTGGCCAAACATTTGCGAGTGCGTCAATGCGATTCACGCGTACGTTTGTAGACAATAGAATCCCGGGCGATTCGTTCGCTCTGCACACAGTAGTCTTCGCAATTCATGCTTTAGAATGGTGAGGCGTTTTCCAATTTTTTTCTTCTTTTTCTGGAAACATATTTTTGTGAACTTGTTGATGGAATGGAATACTAAAGATGTTACCTTTCTTTAATAAGACTATTATTTGTGGGTGGTGGTACCCTTTAATACATGCACATCAGAATTACATTCAGAATGAGGACCATCAAAATATATTACTTTTCTCCATACTACTATAAGTATTGCATAAAAACATGCTTGGTACCTTATGGCCCGGTCAGATATCAACGGATATCGGAAACGTATGCCCAACGAATAGACAATTTGCGAAATTAAATTATCCGGTGATGAAAGTCGTCTCCATTGCTTCATGTACAAAACATAGAACGTACATCACCGGACAAGGAACGGACAAGAAACGTATAGAACGGATGGAAAATTTAGCTCTCCGTTTGACATTCGTTTGCGCAATCCGTTGATATGTGACCGGGCTATAGCAGTGTTTATTTCAATAGCTCAGTTGGATAAGATATGTTATCTCTCACAATTTCAAATGAATGGAGGATGGGGGATGGGGGATGGGGGTGTTAAAAATCACCTCTAGTTTAAGTTTAAGATTTGTTCATAACACCAAACTACAATGTACAGTGCATGTACACATAATTCTTACCTCAAAATTCGCAATTGCACAGACATCAAATGAACCTGCAATAAAATGAAAACAAGTATGTAGAAATTAGAAAACATGAAATTAACAAAAATTTAGTATATTTTCAAAGAGATGTATGATAAAAACTGTGGTAAAATACATTATGTAGAATGACAGATGAAGATAATATTCATTCAACTTTTTTTAACAATGCATGTATTTGCCTCTGGTTGTATGAATTATGTTTAGAAGAGTTTGGGGCTAGTGTGAAATTTAAAAATATATAGTACACATCAGGAACTACTATTGATAGTACATTAGACTCAACAGACAAGGCACATGTTGAACTTGTCTTTCATCACAAAACATATCACAATTCAAAATTTTACCTGCCAGAAAGGACGCACATTTCACTTTTCATTCATCATAAAACAATATCACAGTAAAATGTATCACACCTGACCAAAAATTGCAGATTGGACATTATTAGGTATGGCAGAAACAACTCATATTTCACTTTTCGAACATCACTGCTACAATTCTAATTGAATTACAATAAAAAATTTAATTATATCTGACCAAAAATTACCATTTAAAAGATTTTAATTGGGCCTGCCAGAAAGTCCACATATTTCACTTTGCACTCATCAAGAAACATATATCACAGTAAAATGTATCACGTCTGACGTAAAATGTATCACGTCTGACCAAAAATTGAAATTTCAAAGATAGTACATTTACATAATCAGGCCTGCAAGAAATTTCACTTTTCATTCATTCATCACAAAACAAATATCACCGTAAAATGTATTAGGTCTGGCTATAAAACTGCCATTTCAAAGATATCAATTTAGGCCTGCCAGAAATAGCACATATTTCACTTTGCAATTATCAGGAAAGAATTATATCACAGTAAAATGTATCACACGTCTGACCAAAAATTGCATATTTCCAAGATAGTACATAATTATACCTGCCAGAAAGGACACATATTTCACTTTTCATTCATCACAAAAACCAAAAAAATTATATCACAGTGTTAAAAGTGTATCATGTCTGACCACGAAATAGCCATTTCATGCAAATTTACAGCGAACATTTCTGATTGTTAAACTTGGCCCTTGTCTGTTGACCTTATCCTGCTGACTGTGACACATGTGGTCAGTTAGTTTCGTTGCTGGCCTGGTCTGGTCTGGCCCGGCCGGCCATTTATGTTCCTTTTGGTCTACACCCATTTGATCTACATGTACATCTCGGGTGGTCTGCTATTGTAGGTTGCCTAAAACTTTAATTTCCCAAACTTCAAACTTGAGCCCCTAGCCTAAACCAAATTCTCACCCCGATCCCAATTTCTATAACCTTATCAAACCAAATGCTACATTTATTTTGGTCAGGTATTAACGATGTGATTCAATCAGATCTGTCATTTAAAGGGGTGATTTTTCTCTGAACTTGGTTCAAGGATAATCATCCATGATTCAGAATGGAAAGGAAATGAGCCTGAGAGTGAGACTACTGAGCTAATGGTTTTTCTTGCATCATTTTAATCCATTTGAATCCATTTCACCAACTAGAGTAGATGCATTATGTAATATCCATGTGGTTCATGGAACGTGTTACTGAAAGTTATGTCTGTACAAATTGGTGGACCAGTTAAAAATGAGTGAAATCTATACATGGGAAAAGGCCACAACTCTTGGCAGGCAATACAACTTTCTGGACTTTTCAACAGCCAGACATATTGAACTTGCCTAGATCAAGGTTTCACTCTTTCTCTCTTCCATTCACTCGCTATTATCATATGCACTCTCTTCTCTAGAGCGATCTTTTTTCTTGCTAATTCTGTATTTTCTTAGCAGACAAATAAATGCACACAAAAAACACAATAGCCTTTTCAACAACCAGACATATGACTGAACTTGACCCTGTAACTTTTGCTTTTAAAAGATTAATAAGATTAATGCTTTACTTAGTGTCTATACTCTCTCATGAGTCTCTTCCCCACTATTTTATATCTATGTCTCCTCAATCTCCCCCTCTCTGTCTACCTCTCATTTAGCTCTGTGTTCCCACTCGATCTCTCCTTGAACTTTTGAAAATGAGTTAACTTGACCCTGTAATATTTGCTCAATATTTTCTTATTTATTATTTATTTTATTGTCCTAACTCTATCTATCTATCTATTTATCTATTTATCTATCTATCTATCTATCTATCTATCAACCAAAAAAATACACGGGGGCAAAGGGCGATTCGCCCCCGATACCTTTAAAATCGCCCCCGTGAGCCACGGCACGGGGGCGAAAAAAAAAAAAAGGTTTGTTTTTGTTTTTTTGTTTTTTTTAAACATTTTTTAAAACATCTTTTTGCATGATCGGAAAGCGCCAGAAACGTACCAAACATGGCATAATCAGATAGATCACATCATGATAATCATTTATTAGACCCTTGAGCAGTGAAAACGATGTAAAAAAAAAAAGAGCCCCCGTGAGCCCCAAAATAGCCCTCGTGAATAATTTCACGAGGGCGTTTTTTCCCCTCAAAATTTTCAAAATCGCCCTCTTGAAAAAAAAAGTATTTTTGGGTTGCTATCTATCTATCTATCTATCTATGTCTCCTTCCCAATCTCTCTTTCTCTCTCTCCCCCTCTCTTTCTTCCTCTTCATATTTAGCTCTGTATTCCCATTTTGTCTTTCCTTGAACTTTTCTCTCTTTCCCTCTTCCTCTCCCTCTCTTGCCAGCTATAATAGCTAGCCTAAGCCTACTTGGTGTTTATTTTTACTGGGAAAAGGAAATCCCTATTACATGAGACCTGCAGCCTGTCTAACTTGACAACCGACATACAAAATGGCGATAGAACGATATGTAGTATTTCACATTTATGTGCAATGACAATGCTTACACGTACATATACAGTTGTTTTTCGAGAATACAAGCGTGCATGAAACAAAATAGTAGTTTAGCATTACAGCATACTGCAGCAAACCTACCTGTAGATGACACGATTAGGTACATATTAACGGTTTAACATTTTTCTTCAAGGTTTGGATAAAAATCTTCATTGAATCATCCCCCCCCCCTCAAATGTTGTGGCAAGCTTACGTGACTGACGAGCACCTGGGTGATAAGTGCAATGTGTTATTAGAAGAGGTTTGGATCAAAATTTGAATAAATAATGAACCGCCAGGACCATACTTAGCATGAGTCATTGAATGATTTGACATACATCTTTCACTCCGTTTTGCTCTAAATAATTCAAACTTCCAACCCTTCCCATCATTTGGAGAGCCATAATGCATTTCAGAATTATGAACAAATTATTGATGAATGACAAAATATTGCACGAAAAGGTACTAATATATAATCCATGATTTAAAGCAAGGTTCACAACATCACAATTCAGATAATTAAAGAATAATCGTAATTACAGTATCAGTGGTACTGTACCCTTAGGGGCCATCTACAAAGTATGTACGCAAATTATTGTCCGAAATTGCCCCCCCCCCCCCCCTGTACGGACTTTTTATGCATGTGGTTGAATGTAGCGTACGCATCAGCATGAACCCCACCCCCCCCCCACCCCTCTTGTGCATACGTACTTTGTAGATGGCCCCTTATAAGCACCATTTTCATGTATTTGTATGTAGTTCAAAAGGGTACTTTTCATATCTTTATGTTGCTCTTCTTCGTATAGATCTCTCTGCTCCCCCGAAACACGTCAAATGTAGTAGATATTTTACGCGCACATGGTGGATCGTGAATAAAATATGCACTGCCATTTCGTTGCATCGCAAAGCACCCTGTTCTGCTCTAGATTATAATCCCGTGGAGAGTGAACAGTAACCCCCCCCCCCTACAAACTGGCTGCTCGGTCCACACCCATTTGGTCTACTTGCAAGATTAGGACCCGGTTGCAGAGATAGATGCAATTGATTGTAAATTAAGTTGCAATCAATTGTAAGTCGGATCATGTGACTAAATGCTGATGGTTGATACAATTTATAGTGTTATACTATATGTCTACTGGGTACTGTATGAAAATTTCAACTTAAATGGAAGTTATATGGCTGAGAAATGAGCAAAAATGCAAAGTGATATTCGCTAACTCATTGCACTGACTTTGTACACGGTTAGGACGAGCCAGTGGATAATTTAACATCTGAACACCTTAATCGCAAATAACTTTTTAACAAAACAACAATATGAAAAACCAAAACCTGCCCCATGCTTTTATTGTTAATACGAGTATAAGGGAACCACTAGAATTCCAATAGGATTTTGAGGATTTGGACAATGTTACTCAAAGTCCCTTTAAGAGTCAAGATATCGCCTGGCTAGATAATATATAAATAAAATATTTTGAAATCAAGTACGAAAGTATTTGAAAGGGAATGATTCTCATTTCACATGTTTTATTCAATGAACTTTCAAATGGAATTAAAACCAACCAAAACCCTTACAATTTTGTATTCGGGATGTACTCAAGTGTACCTTTAAGCTGTTCACTTGGGATTTTTGTTCTAAAATGTTCTCTTATTCCTCATAGTCCTCCCACCTCTCTGGTTCATTCATTGTTTTTTAACTCTTTACAAGCTAGATTCTGTAGTTCTGTGGGTCCACGTTGTATGTATTTTTAGTAGAGATTGGAACTGCATGAGCATTAAAGCCTCTTTCCTGAAGTGTATTTCCTTTGCAGAATGTCAAATCTATTGATATTTTGACTAGACAGTGTGTTTCATTTTTAAATAGCACATTAGTAAATTTAGTTTGCATTCTTCGATTCAACCATGTTTTTACCCCAAAAGATCATTATAAATGTACCTTCCTGTTATTTCACCCATTTACTTTCAATAAGTTATCCAATCAAAATGTCAGATCTATTAATGGTTTGACTAGACAAGAGTTGTTTTTATTTCACATACATTAGTCAAGGAAAGGGTTTTATTTTTAATTCTTACACTGGGCATTTTATTTCCAACATGCTCATATAGCTTTGTTTAAAAAAAACAAACTTTCCGCCCTATTAACATATCACTAATTCACCCGATCAGAATGTCATATTTGATATCTCTTGACAATATTCAAGAATAGACAGTGAATTCCACATTATCAATATCATTTTGCTTTATGCTTCCACCCTAGAATATTATTTTTTAACATGATCATACATAGCTTTGTAAGTGAACCCTTCCTGCCCCATTAACATCACTAATTCACCCAATCAGAATGTCAAAGTTCTTGATAGTTTGACTAGACAGCGAGTTAAGATTTTAAATATATATCAAATTAAAGCTAACTTATTTTTCCAACCCAGCAGGATGTTCCAATCATAATAACGGGCATTATAACTCTATTAGTACTAGAAATGTCATCCTGTCATTAATCAATGTATTCCCACTAATTTATCAATGTATGACTGGTCACACCATGTTCTATCTTTAAATAGCACATTCAAACATTTATCTCGTTTCCCCTGACCTCGACCATGTTCTCCCCTAAATATTAAAATAAATTGACCTTGCTTCAATAAATCAATCATCAGTCTATCAGAATGTTTACAAAAAAAGTGTTGCACTTAAAACAGCACATTAGCAAACATGATTTAAAAATTAAATAATAATTTTTCACCTCAACATAATATTTCCAACATGGTTGGAATTTTACCTGCATACATGTAAGTAGACTCTTACTGTTCTTGATATCATTGATATAATAATATTTATGTCCCATTAATATGTCAAACTACAAGCTTACAAGCCATGCTTTCTAGGGGCCCCCTTTAACCATTTGTAAAATTGTTTGTATTTAATGTACAGTATGTTGATTTTATATATTCGGTTGAAATAAAGAATTGAATTGAATTGAAATTACTTAAGTTTGACTAGACAATAAGTTTCACCTTTAAATAGCAAAATTCTCTTATTTTTCATCTCGACCATGTTTCCCCCCAAACAAATGATGAGCATTGGCCATTATAGATTGCAGGGAAAGAATTGATGTTTAATTTTAGAGGGCTTCTTTTTCAAAATGATGGATATCACAAAATATTTCACATGATACCCTATGGTAATTTTAGGGGGCTACCCTCTGATTTCAGGAAACTATTTTGAAAATTAGGGGCCAAAATCGCCCTCAGCCCCTGTGTATTTCCTATCCTACATAGATTGAGGTCTTCCTGCCAATCCATCAATTCATCTTAACTAATCATCATATCAGTGTGTCATATTTATGCTGTGACTAGACAGTAGAGTTAGGGTTCTTCTTCTGATCTCATCAAATAAACATCTTTCTAGCCCCCTTAATACTGACCCCACCCAAAGTCGAATTTTCCAAACAGTATCCATCTATCATAATGTATACATTAGATATGTAAGTGGACCTCACTGCTTTGCTCTAATTCAATATTCTTACAAGTTACAAGACTTTTTTTTTAATTGTCCTGATGTGACTAGACAGTGTCTCCCGTCTTCAAATGGCCGGTTTCACCATACCACATTTTACTATGTGTTCGTTTTCAATTCAGTTCCAATTATACTTTCATCCAGCAGATGTACAGTAAGAGCAGAATGCCATCTATATTTTATCACATTAGCGACTAGACACTTCATGTTTCCTCTTCGTCAACACGTCATATTTTTGAAATCATAGTAGCCCTTGCACTATCCATCATGTCACTATCCATAATCAACCAATTACAACAATGTACTCTGGATGTCAAGCAACAAAATACTCTGGGCATGTTCACACTTTTAAAAGACAATTGTTCACAACAAGCTGGTTCACAATCACAAGTACAATTTGTTCAAATATGCTATGAAAATGTTACTTTTAACTGTCTTGATTAAATAATCAAGTATTAACAATAAAAATTCTCTAATTTATAACTAAACAATTTACAGACCTATTGAAATATGTGCATAAAATGTTGACAAACCCAACCATTTTGTATTTGTGTGAAATACTCTCCCTCTATCTCTCTCTCTCTCTGAGTCTCTATGTACTTCCTACAATTATCATTATCAGCAGGATGCCCATTCTACAAGTAAATTGCAGTTTGATGAATACCTACTACGTTTACTCTGTACGATACCACATAGCCATCACATCAATACATGATCGTCATACATTGTGCTCTAGCAAGAATTTGAGTTTTTAGGCCCGGAGGGTTTCAGTCAACGTTTCCTCGCAATAAATGGGACGCAGCGTCAATCTCGCGATACAGGAAGTCGGCAGCCCAATGTAGGAAATGATGCAAATGTAGATCATCATTATTCAACATCTCTCATCGCTCGCGTTGTATAAATTGTACAACATGTCCATGTACGAGACACATATAATATCTGATATCAGATGAAATGCACAAGTATGTAGATTTGAGCAAGATATCGCATAATGTGAGTGGGAGTAGTTTTAAAGACATCTCATAACATACATATCTGACGTAGACTATCGCAACATTCTCTATTTCAATGTTGTTGCTGTTGTTGTTGTTGTTGTATGATGGCAATCAGTCAAAGCCGACTACTGCTGCCTATTGAATTTCTGTTAATTTTTCATATATTTTGTATTAATAACAATATTTCAATGCACTGAATGAACAGTTGATGAATTGTCAACAAGTCCTAGGCCATGAAACAAGATCAATGATATGCAAGGCTCATCATATTGGACTGGTGTATTTAATTAGCTTCAAGTAGAAACCCCTGTAGTTAACAGAAATTTCAATTTCAATTTCATTTTTAAAACCAACAAAGATTTCTAACCCAAAACTAACCCTAACATGTAGCCCAAAACAAATCCTATTAACCTAATTGTTAAATATAAGGTTGAGATAAACCATCAAGCAATTGTTAAGTATCCATTTCAAGATAAAAGAAAATTGAAAGATAAGTGCCCCATCACATTCTGTACCTCCCCAAATTGTTTAAGTTGACTAAAAATAGAATACACCTGCCAAATCTAGGGTCCTAGAACGTTTGTTTTGAATGAAAAGTCAAATAAGAAATTATGGATTTTTAAAATGGTTCTTTAAGAATCTATTCAATGACGAATCTGCACATAATGTACATATGATGACATAAATGGTACCCTGGGGCACCAAACAAATATCCGCCATTTTGTTTAATTATTTATTTATTTTTATGGGCTGTACCGGGGAATAGTGTGCATACAAGCGCGCGCTGCACTGCATGCACAACGCAATACGGTTGTGCTTTAAGTGGACACAAGATGGCGCTACACAACGCGGTACCCCGGGGTACAACGGTACCCCGGGGTACCGCGTGTATCATCATATACATGTATACCTGTATACCCCACTATGAAAGTTCATAACCTTCATCAATTTGTTATTGTAGTTTGTGCATGTATGTATTTTTACAAGTGCTTCAGTATACCAGAGAGGTTGTATACCCCTCTGACATATGATTTTCTCAGTATTCCCAAGGATTTGCACATATTTTGGGCTTTTGGCTAAAAATCGTAAATCTCTCCCCTGATTTTAGTTAGCATGTGATTAACATGCACATGAAGTCTTGTATGCTGTTGTTGTTGTTGTCAATATTCTTATGTTTTCTTACAATGTATTTCCAGGAATGTGCTTGTTGTTGTTTTTGCTGTTTGAGTGTTGATAGATGAGGAGGAATCATTAGTGCAATCTATGTTTTTAGAAATATATATATATATTCCTTGAAGATTATTTGTAAACAGTGATACATGTATGCTGAATTTGTGGAAAATGTTTGTTTTGGGCCATGGAAAATTGGGAGAAAATTATTGTACTTGCCCGACTGGGCCTCTGGAGAGAAAAAATATATTGTTGAGTCCTACTGATAGTGATATGATTTGCAAATATCATGGGCTATACTCTCCTAGTATAATCCATGTGCATATATAGCTTACTGCCACAAAGGCATTATAGAAACTTGACCTAGTCTGGTCAGTTTCTATCTTTTAACACCTTCCTGCATTGAACAGGTCACTTATATCGTGTTTCACAAATGCCCCTTACGCAGGACTACCCCCCCCCCCCCCCCAATTATCTTTTACAAATAGATTTAGAAGGTGGAGTATTAAATGGAGTTCTACTCTATACATATTGAGAGTATTATATTAACACTATGACATAATTTTTCTTGAAATATTCATGAGGTCAATCTGACCGCTTGCCAAGATTAGCCCGCTTCCGCATGGTCGTATTAAATCAAGTCCAACAGGGGCAAATATGTATGTGCAGTGTGTGCCTGTGTTTGTGTGTGTACGTGTGTGTTTGTTTGTTTGTGTGTGTGTGTGTGCATGTGTGCATGCATTTGTGTGTGTGGGTAGGTTTGGCAACAACAATGACAAACATGAGCTATCAAATTAAGATTTTAGAGTAAATTGTTTTATCAAATGTGTCATGATATTGATAAGAAAGGTTTGAATGTGTGGTTTATCCAGACAGTTTTTATATAAATAACCGTCTCATTGTTATTCTGTTGATAGCAACACATAAAATATTTTTAAAAGACTACGAGGTCTAAACTCACATGACACATTTAAAACATGTATCACATCAAATATCCCATGATGATGTTACAGTCCGCCTTGCAGACAGTCTACTTTTAGTATGTGTGGGCCTGTGGGGATGTTATTCCTCGAAGGGAAGCGCTGAATTCTGGTTGCTATGGAAACTATACATCATCAAAAGAAGCAACGAAGAAGAAAACTGGGTCGATGAAATTCACAAGGGGGGCATCGGGGAGAGCAGAGCGTTGCCTGTGACCCCCCTCATCTGTTTGTAGAGCCAGTGACTCATGTGCCACGAGCAAGTTACACACATGGTCTTAAATCAATGTCAGATGAACTTCACGAGGCTCCAGAACGAGACGTGATACATGTGTATACATGGCTATATCACGTACATTTTACAGATAAAATTAAAAAACAATATCCAGACTTTATCATGATACTAAATATGGTACTACTAGTCATACAGACCAGCTTGAATCTAAGCCACAAAGATACACTTGTGCCTTGGATTCTGTTTTTGTATACCCGAATACCCGTAAATAAACATTTACATTTTTAGTGAAATTTCAACTGATGTCATGGCTGACTGGAACTAAGGCTAAGGAGTGTAACATTTACTGTACTCAGAGATTACAAAAATTAGTCCATTGGTAGGTATAACAGGGCTCGACACTCGCACTGGCCCGCTGGCCTGGGGCCAGTGAAATTGCACTTTGGGCCAGCAAAAATGTATAAAACTCATATTTTGGAGATTTTCATCCTGACATTGACAAAATAAGAAAAATCTTGTTTTCTTCCAGGTTATGCTTCATCTATAATCATAGGTTTCACAGGTTTGATAAGGAAAGAGAGATATCTGGAATAGTACAAAGTTTACTCATGAAACAACATTTTCAGGCCAGTAAAGTTTTCTTTTGAGCCACCAGAAAAAGGGAAGAAATTATGGGCCAGTGACCAAAAAGGTAAGTGTGGAGCACTGGGTATAATTAAACTCTGCACTTAAAGGGGACCGACCACCAGGCAAAGAACAGGCTCAGATGGTGATTATGAAAAACAAAAAAATATATTAACAAAGAGTATGCAGAATTTGATTTCTTGAACTAAGAGTTATTAGAACTCCCTATATTTCAGTTAGTTTAAAGGGATAGTTGAGTATTGGTCAAACTTAACTTTAGTAACCAAAACCTGCACGATTACGGTAAAAACTAATAGTTATTACTTCACCATGCTCGAAAAGTATACACAATTACAAACCACAAAATAAAACCCCTGTTATCATTCAAAAAGAGCCGTTACAACTCGATGTGTCAAATTAACTCTAGAGAACGCCAGCGCGAAGAACTAGCGTTCTAGGTCCTAATACGGGACTGTAGTGCAGTGCGCGGTAATAGTACGTGTAGTATGTACATGTAATGCAAGCCCCGTTTGTTCGTCTTTCGTTTCGGAGTCGCGCTAACACACGGAGACAAGTCCATGAGGCGCATATATCACTGCTTTTTTGCGGAATGGAGGGAAAAATCATAATCTTAAAGGGATCTAGTAACTTTGTTGAGATGTGCAAAAACTGATGAATGGTTGATGCAATGTATACTGTTGTTATCTCATATGTCCTCAGGGTATTGTGTGAAAATTTCAGGTCAAATGGACAATGTATGGCCAAGTAATGAGCGAAAATGCAAAGTGATATTGGGTGATATTCACCAACTCACTGCATTCACTTTGTACAGGGATGAAAATCTCGCCCGGAGATTTTCTTATCTAAATACTTCAATCATACATATCTTTGTAATGAAAGGGAAATTTGAAAAACCGAAAGCTGTCCCATGATTTTATTGTTAATACGAATACAACAAGGTATAAAGGAACCGCTAGAATTACAATTTTATTTTGAGGATTTGGACAATGTTACTAAGTCCCTTTAATCCACCCGATAGTTGGATCACATATTGGAGAGTGAATTGCTGGTAAGTACCGTATCATATGTATAGTTTTAAGCACATTAGCGTGCACACAAATATTTAGTTTCAGTTCTCTATTAGGAGGACCTAGATCGCTAGCGACTCGCGCTAGCGTTCTCTAAAAAGTGATACCCGGGCGTCAACCACTTTTATATGATATTTTGAAAGCAAATTTCACAACAATGAGAGCATTTTAATGGAAATTATTAGTATTTCCCATGTTTCTTTTCGATGATCTTTCATATGGAATTGAAATCAACCAAATCCGTTACAATTAATTTGGGGGGGGGGGGCACTTGGGAAATTACCAATACTCAACTATCCCTTTAATTTAAAAATTAGCTCACATTGAGTCACATTACAAATATTTGGCTTGTCAAAAGGGAACATGTTCAAAAAACCAACAGAGCAAATTGCAAAATATCCAGGACTGGAGACAAGACTAATGTGCCAAGTATCAAGTCTTTCATCAACATTTCTCTTGCTTTTAGTCAAATACATTACTTCATTAGGAAGTCTATAATTTCCCCCACTATGCAGCCATCAATGCCAAACAGCATAGATCTCTCATCAACAATGTGAACCCCTTGATTACATAACACCTATTCACTTCCCCTCATCAACAGTTAACAGTTAACTTCAATGGTTGCTCATGGGCCCCCATAGTCAAATGCATGGCACATTACAATGGCACAACCCATGGGTTAATTCCAAGGGGATTTAGTGCCACTAAATGGACCACATTTCTGTGGTGCAGCAGTGGGGTTCTTAGAAATGGATTTACTTTATAAATTCAACATTCTTGAAACTTATTTGTCCGCTGCATGCACCCTTCTGGGTGGTGGTGGTGATGTGGTGGTGGTAATGGGGGAGGGGTAAAGATGCAGTAGGGAGGCAGAGGGAGAAGATTGTGTTATAAGCCTGTATGTGAATAGGACAGTTAGCAGCATTGTATTGTTAATGGCAGAAATAAGGGCTTTGTGAAGGGTTGGGGGTAAAGCATCATATTTTTGAGGAATAACACTAACACTTGGTAACAGCAGCTGTATAATTTTTTCTTTTTACAATAATCATTAGTGAAATCCCTATAAAATCCGACTTCACTAGTTGCAATTATGTACTACAGTACAAGTACAAAGCTGCACTTCGTTATCTTTGTCAATGTTACTAGTATGAAAAAGTTGTATCACGCCCATAAAACAAAAATCTTGTATTATGTATGAAGCACATTCATAAATAACAACATCTAAAAGTTGAACATTTTATATGCAAAGAAACTCATCATATTTAGGCTATAAGATTCCAAATGTGGACTTTGCACTAAAAAAACAAGTGCCTAGATGAGATGTAAACATCGCTGAAAATGATTGATTTTATACAGGTTTTAGGCACTATATAACGCTTCAATAGATCTAATTACAAACATTACGGGCTTCAGCTTGGCCCGTTGCCAATTTAATGAGATAGCACAAACACATTGATGTTTTGGGTAAATAAAGAGACTAATAAAGAGTACCTGCTACATGTATGTTGAAAGAAGTGTATGTTTGTTAACTTGTTCATTAGCCTATGAAGAATGATGACATTACGGGCTTCAGCTTGGCCCGTTGCCAATTTAATGAGATAGCACAAACGCATTGATGTTTTGGGTAAATAAAGAGACTAATAAAGAGTACCTGTTACATGTATGTTGAAAGAAGTGTATGTTTGTTAACTTGTTCATTATCCTATGAAGAATGATTTTAGTAGGACAGTACTTGTGTAAAATCACTCGCAGAGCATGCAATATAGTCAAACCTGTGTACTGTGACCTCCATACAAGAAAAGTGGCCAGGTGACCTCTAGACTAAGACTAAAGACAGATTCTAAAACATTGCTTTTCTCTGCAAGAAATCAATTTGGGTGGCCTCTATAGTCTAGGGAGGATGGCTGTGTAGGTTTTTACTGTACTTATTATAGTTATGTTCTTCACCCAAATAAAAGCAATGATAAAACTGTACCAACGTAAATTTGCAGGGATTTCTTTTGGTCCCAGGGGGGTGAATAAATAGCTCATCAACCTTGAATTTTTAAACAAAAGAAACTACTTGCGGATCTACAGGGTACATGATCATTGATGATAATTAATAACATAAATACAATAATTAGCAAATTATATTCAATGTCGAAAATCAAAAAAATTAAAAATGTCGAAATGATTTAGGGAGTGAATAGCAACAATCAACATGCAACATGTCCGAAAGGCGAAAACTCAGTCTCTATTCCGCGACAGTTGGAATTGGATGTATAGCAAGGGGTTGCAATACCGAACGGGTTGTATTACCGTACATGCAAATTCCAATAGGAAAAACGTTCGAATTTTGAAAGTTGAATTTGAAAGTCGGCAATAACGGAGGATAATAAATGGATGTTTAGCAAACATTTTCCACCATTTCCCGAAGAAAATAAGCGCCCTGAGGCGTTATACACGCGTTTTGCCGCGCACCAGTGGCAGCGCGCATGTCAATGACATTCCCATGCAAAACATTCACGTTTGGTGCGTCCGGTTAATACAACCCGGTTTGTGCGCTACAAAAAATTCTGCTTCTTGAAAGGGTGCCGTAAAAGTTCAATTTGCGTAAGTTTGCCGCTTTTTTCTACGAAATAAGTTATCAATTCTTTATCTTGAGAATATATAGATCACTTATTTGTGTTTTATTCATATCTCTGTTCTTCATGTTGATCGTTGTCATGGCGTAAAGAAATGGTATCCGGTAATAGGACCCGATACCATACTGCTCCATTTAGAACAAAGTCCGATATAAAAGAAAACCACCATAAACTTTTATCAAAGTAAAGGTCATGTACGATAATCAACCAAAGTCTAAAATCAAAACTTGGACTTGGACTTCACTTGGTCAATAAACAATCAAAAGACAAAACTTAAATTTAATAAATTGAAACAAAATCAGTTGACAAAACACTTTGTTTAATACTGCCCTAATATTAATAATTGGTCAATATAATCTGTATGAGAATACGGTCATCACAATTTATAAAGATAACATGTAACAGCAAGTCCTACAAGATTGGCAAAATTTGGATTTTGGTAGCCTTTCAAATTCAATATAATTATTTGGGCTACGGTTGGCGTTGCGACTCTAGCCTTGCGCAGCCCCCGATGAAAACCACTCGATCAAGTTCAGCAAACATCACAATCAGCATGTATCCTACTCCACGCAACCACACCACGCATACAACATTATCCAGATAGAAACTTCGCACCGGCCGGCCGTACACACACAAAAACGTCCACACACATGCATTTGAATGTCCAGCGAAACATTGACCATGTTCTGTTTTTTGGCAATGACCTTTAGAAATTACATTGCGTAAATGTTGTGAAAAGTGTACAAAAACAAGTTATAAAATGCTGCAAAACTTACGTACGAAGTCACGTCAACGTACTCTACGGAAATCCGTTACTACACTCTCAGATCAATTCGCCAAAATGAGTCGTGCAGCGTTCATATCATGTCATGTCCACGTCCAGGGCCCACGTCCACTGCTGAAGTCCATCTCCAATCACCCGCCATGCATATTATGCGCATGCAACTCAAACCGATGTGACCTCGAGCGTTGACCTTTAATGAAACTCCCTAGCTGATCAGAAATTGGTACACTATAACTGGCCAATGCTGGCTCGCAACTCTACTCGGGAGTTCCAACCTCCAATCCCAACGCGTAGGAGCAGATAATCCTAATGTTGAATAAATTATGTGACCTGTTCATCCCACATACTTATTCTGAGAAATGTCATGACGTGGATGATTTGCGTTCTAGCATGGATTGTAATACAACAACAACAACTTATACAAAAATATTTAAAAAACATGACTGAGCTATAAAACTTAAAGGGGTAGTTCAGTTTTGGTATAGAGGGCGCTGCACAAAATAATTTTGTTGTGAGGTGATGAAAAACTGATGGTAAAATTTGAGCATACAATTGTAATGGTAGAATAAACTTTATTTGATCAAAATCAGTTCAGAAACGGCTGAAATATCAATAAGTATATCCGATCGAAATAAATCTGGGGCCCAGATTTATTCGATGATTAAACAAATTTTAAAAATAAATGCCTAAACTTTTTCAAAAAATTTCAAAAGAGGTTTCTAAATAGTTGTTGATAATCTCTCTATTATTTCAACAAAACATCACATGCATAATTTTGTACGCAAAAAAAGTTGAAACCAATCCTTTTTTTTAGAGAGCGCCCTCTTGTGTTTAATGGCTATTTTTTAATGATAACAGGCTTTTTTATAAGTCGTTTGTAATTTTCTATACTTTTCGAGCATGGTGGAGTTATAACTATTATATAGTTTGTAGTGTTATTGTGCAGGTTTTGGTTACTAAAGCACAGCCTTACCAAAACTGTACTACCCATTTAAAGGGGTAGTACAGTTTGGGTAAGACCGTAAGCCCGTAGACAGGTCGTAGAGAGCATCGCACGGGCACCGCAAGGGCACTGCACGGGCCCGGCCAGCACGGACACCGTAGCATTTTCCCGAATATCGTACGATTTTGCGACTGACTTTGGGGCCAATCAAATCGCACGATATCGTAAGAGTATCTTGCGATGCCCGTACGGGTCCCGTAAGGCGTCCGTACAAGCGCTCAGATTGTAAGTACAGGAGCCGTGCGATTTGATTTTGCTTGAACTCTCAAATTCATCGTACGGTCCCCGGCAGAACTACATCGTATGATATATCCCAACTCCACGAAATCGTAGAAAATCCGCCGTAGGTAAAAAAAAAAATCGTACGGCGCCCGGAGGCGTCTTTTTTCCCCGCAAGCCTAGCTATTTTCTCAATAAAATCGTGGCTTCACACACCATGATGACTGTGAGTGTGATAGTAATACGCCTAGATGAATGTTCCTAGTCTCATTGTCGTGGTCGTAGTCCGCATCGAGATCGGCCACTAATTAATGGTCACCCTTGCCCTTGGACTTGTCTTATCTAGTTCGATGTCGCAGAGCCGCAGATTTTGATACATATACTAGCAGCGGGGGCTAGTCTTGGCTTACCAGCGCGCTTTTACGAGTTTTTGAGGAAAAGCGACGCATTAAGGTTACGGAAAAAAAAGACGCCGCCCGGAGCATGTGTGACCTTAGCCTTTAACAAGGCTTCGTGTCTCAAGCAAGCAATGGCTGCGCTGCATGCAGGCATGCAGGATCAGGAACGACTGAACGCCTGATGGAGGCTATCTGGCGAGTGGTGAATTTACGTGCGATGTCTCGCCAAATGATTGTGCAGGGTAGTCGCGCTGTCCAGTCGTTCCTGCATAATGCGTACTATTCCGTGCATTCAACTCAGCTCAGACTAGACATGCCTTGTCAAGAGGCTAGTGTGACCTAGGCATTAGATGACATTCCATATCAAATCATAGTATTGATCAACGTTCGTACAATGTCATAGGCACTTATAGGCAGTGGCGTAGCTACGGGGGGCACGGGGGGGCACGTGCCCCCCCAATAATTTAAAAAAAACAATAGAAAACATAAGGGGACATTTTTTGAAAAAACAAAGAAATACATAAGGTGTGCCCCCCAACAATTTTCGTGCCCCCCCAATCAGTCCGACCACGCTACGCCACTGCTTATAGGCACCTTGCATGCGAATTAATAGTGACACAAAATTAATGTTAATGAGATCTGCCACGCTGGTAATCGTATTACGTATTTAATGTTCTTCGTCATATATATTATGAACTATAATGCGATAAACTGCGGATAGGCGTATTGCACCAAGCATAGTGCAGTGCATTATGCAGAGTAATGCGGAGGAAATAAAAAACAAATACAAAAAAAGGTTACTCGACCCTGACTCGCTATCATGAACAGGCAAATATGAAAAGGCCAAGTCAATTTCGTTCTCGTTATCGACGAATGCGCGGTAATACCTCGTGACCTTGATAACCAGCGTTGGTGATCTATAAAGGGGATGCAAGGATGCACTACCCCCCCCCCCCCCCCCCCCTCTCATGCACCTGTCGATATGAATGTATTTCGAAAATGTCTCGACACATTATACATTTCATTTTTTGCAACTGGCGGTACCCCCCCCCCCCCCCCCCACCCCCACCCCACCCCACCCCACCTCTCTGGCCCATGTGTGTGAACTGTGAAACGATATACAGTAGCCGGAAGCAGAGGGCAATCGGAAATCACTTTAGGTTCCCATACTATTATGGATCAGGTACATTTCCAACAATCGAATACCGCAATTATGAACGGGGTCCATCTGGTTTGTTGTTGTACTTGTTTTTGTTACCGTTGCTTTTTACGATAGCGCCTTGTTCTAGATTTCCATCGCCAAGGTGAAAATGGAAACTTATGAGGAACACGACAAATATCGAAGCTATCTTCAAATGAGGATTCATTATTAATAATACACGTTTCTCGTAAGTCATAACCAACTAACGCGCAAAAAAGAGAGGTAAATTTTATATTTAATCGTTTTTTTTTTTTTATAGCTTTGTGTATACGTGACGCGGGCAGGAATTATGCAAATGTTGAATCCATTATTGGGAGAGAACAGAAACGAGGGGGGTGTACATGCATTAGAAACGGTGGCGTATATGTGTGGTCAAACTGATTGGAGGGAGGGTGGGCACGCGAATTATTAAGGGCACACCTAATGTATTTCTTTATACTTTAAAGATTATTCCCTTATGTTTTGTAAAATATGTTTTGTAAAATATTAGTTATTATATTTTATTTTTTATTTTGTTATGTATTAGTATTATTATTTATATATATATATATATATATTTTGTTTATTTATTTATTTATTTATTTTCGGGGGGGGGGGGGGGGCTCATGTCCACTTGGCACCATAGCTATGTAATACACCACTGATAATAAAGAAATATGTTGTTCGTAACGATAATATATAGGGTATGATGCGTGGAAGTCATGGAGAAAGGGTTATATTTCATGATGGTAATATTTTTATGTCGATGATAACATAAATATTGTTTAAACATATTACCGATCATGGCGATGACGACGACAACGACGAACATTATAGTAGGCTACTAATAAGGATGAAAACGATGACGATGATGATGGCAATGATGACGATGATGAAGATGTTGGTGGTGATGGTGATGATGGTGTTGATGATGATGATGATGATGATGATGATGATGATGATGGTGATGATGATGATGATGATGATGATGATGATGATGATGATGATGATGATGATGATGGCGATGATGACGATGATGAAGATGATGATGATAGTGATAATGGGATTAATGGTGATGATGGTGATGATGATGATGATGATGATGATGATGTAATACATATGATTATGATGGCGATGATGGGATAATGATATTAATGGTGGTGCATGGGGATGATAATGATGATGACGACGACGACGACGACAATGATGACGATTATGCCGATGCTGCTGATGAAGTCGACGAAATGACGATGCTGCTGATGAAGTCGACGATGATAACGATGATGGAGATGATGATGATGCTAACTGCATGCGGTAAATGAAAGCTGAATATCCTGACGTGACGGTACTACCCAGATAACAATGCTACGTTGGCCCATCGTTGGCCCAATGTAGGCGGTCATGTTGGGCCAACGTCAAAACGTGACGTCTAGCCCACGTCATTCTTGCCGCTGGGCCCTCGTTGGCCCAACCCCCATACGCCAACGTCAATTGCCAATGTTGAGCCAACGTTTGCCCAACCATTTATTTTGCTATTTCTGACGTCAAGCCAACATTGAGCCGACTAAACCCCAACGTTAATACGACTATATAAGTCAATGTCGGGCCAACGTTAAAACGTGACGTTTGGCCCACGTCATTCTTGCCGCTGGGCCCTTGTTGGCCCAACCCCCATAAGCCAACGTCTTGCTACGATGTTGCGCCAACGTTTGCCCAACCTTTTATTTTGCTATTTCTGACGTCAAGCCAACATTGAGCCGACTAAACCCCAACGTTAATACGACTTCGGGCCAACCTTGAGCCAACCTTGAGCCAACCTTGAGCCAACCTTGAGCCAACCTTGAGCCAACCTTGAGTCAACCATTAAAAAAAAAAATGATTGATAGATTGGCTTGGTGTTACAAATTCTACCATACCGTCACGCAAACATTTCATACTTTACCTAATGTCCTACACCTAATCCTAATCCTGTACCTATCCTGTACCTATCAGATCCTATCCTATCGTCCGAACAATTTACTATGCAATCGGCTTAGTATATATATCCTATACATACTATGTACATTTGTTAATAGTTAGTAACTGCCGAGAGTAGATGAGAGTAGATTCTAAAATAATCAGCCTTTGAATCATCATAACACTATATTCGGGTGTCATTTATAGTTTTATAAATTATATAGAAAAACAAGGACAAATTAACACTGTTTTCAATACAAATAATAGCAAAAATAGCAATTTTTCTGTTAACTATTATGATCGTTTATAATCGATCATGAACCCCGATAGCGATTCTGCGTTGGCCCAATGGGTGATTTCAAGTATGGTGTTTATGGTTGGTGTTAGTGTTTATCAAACCGGCGTTTGTGTGTAATACACACTAACACCGGCCTTAAAGACCATACTTGAAATCACCTATTGTCGGCCCACTTACGACGCATTGGGATCGATTGCGGAACGAACCTTTACCGATCATAAATCACTAATTAATAGGTGTATCAAAGTGAATAAAGAGGGGGCTGTGCAAAGGGGCTTTACACCCCCAATATTTTGTTAATTTTGTAAATTTGATTTAATTGTATTAATTTACCAATTCAACAACATCATAATATAATGTACAATATTTCACAATTTCCCGTCATTTATTAAAAAGGATAGACATTGCATAGTATATTAGTCAAAACTAGCCCTTGAACAACTATATAAGCAATACAAGTATATACTGCACATTATATTATCGATAATGTTACAACAAATTATATAGAAAACAAGGATATGATAACACTGTTTTCAATACAAATAATAGCAAACATAGGAATTTTTCTGTTCACTATTATGATCGTTTATAATCGATCATGAACCCCGATAGCAATTTACAAATTTAACAAAATCATATAATGTACAATATTTCACAATTTCCCGTCATTTATTAAACAGGATAGACTTGCATAGTATATAGGTCAAAACTAGCCCTAGAACGCCTATGTAATACAAGTATATACTGCACATTGTATTATCGATAATATTACAACAATCCCAAATGTTTCAAAAACGTTTTCATACATTGTTGGTAGAACATAATTAAAATATATTTTAATTAATGTACAATTTAAGACATCCATATCGTGACATTGTACATTTTAAGTCGCATGGAGGTTCATCTAAAAATTACTGCCCAATGTATGAAATGGACTGTTTCCCTATATCTGTCTTGATTTAGCTATCTTGCATTTTGTTAATCAATTTCCCCCGTGAAATATATGGCAGTGGTTCAATCTTTTTTTCGTAATATTTGTATCTATATTACTACAAATGAAGTGCAATCCACTTGTGTTTTCATTAAAAGGATAGTTGAGTTTTGATAAAGCGAGTTCAGCTTTGGTGAGCTTTAGTAACTAAAACATGCATCATTACATTACAAACAGACAGTTATAACTTACTCCACCATGCTCGAAATTAATAACACAACAAATTACAAATGACTAAGTAAAAAGCATGTTTCCATTAAAAAAGAGACGTTAAAACTCAGGAGGCTGCTCATTAAAAACATATTGGTTTTAACCATTACAAATAAATCAACAATTATTCAAAAACATCTTTAATAGTACCTTTCTAAAAAGAAGAAGCAATTTTGAATTTTTTTAGCAGCCCATTCAAAGTTATATTGTCTATTCCCTACAATTATTAAAATGTTAGGTTTATGGATATCTTAGGCTTTTCTGAAACAATTTTGATCAAATTAAGTTTATTCTGTTATTACAATTGTATGCTCTTTCAAACTCGACACTCCGTGTTTGATTATCTCACACAAATATGGTGTAACGGCCTCTATATACCAAAACTTACTCAACTATCCTTTAATACGAATCCTTGATACAAAAAAACTGTTTTGTCGGTAACGATTTCTAAAACGCATGAATTTGGTATAATATATTTTCTTTACACCTATATGAAATGCGTCAATATTTGACCTCATTACATTTAAATCTATGTGTAAATACTCTCTAAAAAGTGAGAAACCGGCTAAAATCATCTGCAAACAATCCCAAATGGAAATAATAACGTAGGTTTGGAAATCGTGTATACAAATGAGGAAAAACGCTGGTACCACTACAGATCATTTTGAAACTCCATAATGTAATCGGTAATCAAGAAGAAAAAACATCATACGTTAGTGTGATATCGGATACATACCCCATGACCAGGGGCACCGAGTGGGATGTGTACAAAGTCTATGCGAATTTATATGAACATGAACATGCACCATAGGGAAAAGTGTTGTTAGTCCTTTGCGAAATCTAAGAAGATTCTGTTTGTAACAAACACTTCCAGCATTTTTGTCACTGATTCGTACACAGTTGATGAATTAAATCATCAATTCTATAAACTTCGCATTCATCAGCCTGCTCTAAAACAATACTGGTGTAGTGGTGTTCATAATATAATAACATAACTTGAACCGTGAAAATTTGTAGACGTGGTGTGGCAAAATGTTCGCGTTCTCGTTTGTCCTTAATTAAGCAAGACAATTAATCCAATATTGCTGCGTTTTACCATTTACCTGTAGGAGTGGAACGTGTATGTAATTTTACTTAATATTACTGCCGTCATACGCATAATATTTGCATACATTACAGAAGCGGTCTATTGTATATCGTGGACTGCGCCCTATTGACCAGCATGCCTTGCTCCCAAGAGATCAGAAAGTGCAAGTGTGGATTGATTGTGAGTGTGTCCAATAACCCCCCGATGACCGGGGTAATAATAACTGTATTAAACGCTATATAAATCGAAACATTATTAATATCGTATTTGTATTTTCATTATAAATTATAATTTCATCAAACGATTATTTGGCTGCACATTCGTGAATGCTACCCAACTAACAATTGAACGTTTTCTGAACGTTCTAAACAGGTTCAAAGTTGGTATTTGGACGTTATGTGAAAACGTTTTAAAACGTGTATTTGTGAAAGATTGAAAACGTTTTTAGAACGTGCAAAATGGACCTTTTTAAAACGTTGCACGTTACCAAAAAACAATAAAAAACCTTTCATGTATTTGCTTTCAAGTGCAAGGACCAGCAGAAAACCTGTCGGATGCTGGAGACGTTTTAAGAATGTTTTTTAAACGTTGATTAAAGACGAAGATCTACGTGACCTAATACAAACGTTTTGTAAAGGTTTTTGTAAACTTTGATTAAAGACGAAGACATACGTGACCTAATAAAAACGTTTTGTAAACGTTTTGTGTTTGCTGGGTAGTGCCCGTAATTAATGTACTCGGGTGTCTATTGACGAAAGCTTATGTGTATGCACTTATTCGGAATTTGAAAGACCGATTCCAACAATTACACGACAATGCGTGAATTTGAATGATTTCGATTGAAAAAGTGTCAAATTGAGCGGGAAAATGTTATGATTAATAATAAGTATTCATCATTTGTATCATAATTATGTTGCTATCATCGCTGGCCAAATCTCATTCAACCAACCAATAACGACACTACATAGTAGGCGAAACGTTGGCGTAACGTTGGCTTGCCTACCGTCGAAATGTGGTTGTTTGTTAAAGGTTGGTTTGACGTCAACTAGCCAACCAATATCCAACGTCGCTCATTGACTAAATGTTGTAGTAGGCGAAACGTTGGCCTAACGTTGGCTTGCCCACCGTCAAAATGTGGTTGTTTGTTAAAGGTTGGTTTGACGTCAACTAGCCAACCAATATCCAACGTCGCTCATTGACCGAATGTTGTAGTAGGCGAAACGTTGGTCTAATGTTGGCTTGCCTACCGTCGAAATGTGGTTGTTTGTTATAGGTTGGTTTGACGTCAACTAGCCAACCAATATCCAACGTCGCCCATTGACCGAATTTTGTAGTAGGCGAAACGTTGGCCTAACGTTGGCTTGCCTATACCGTCGAAATGTGGTTGTTTGTTAAAGGTTGGTTTGACGTCAGCTAGCCAACCAATATCCAACGTCGCTCATTGACCGAATGTGGTAGTAGGCGAAACGTTGGCCTTATGTTGGCTTGCCCACCGTCGAAATGTGGTTGTTTGTTAAAGGTTGGTTTGACGTCAGCTAGCCATCCAATATCCAACGTCGCTCATTGACCGAATGTTGTAGTAGGCGAAACATTGGCCTAACGTTGGCTTGCCCACCGTCAAAATGTGGTTGTTTGTTAAAGGTTGGTTTGACGTCAACTAGCCAACCAATATCCAACGTCGCTCATTGACCGAATGTTGTAGTAGGAGAAACGTTGGCCTAATGGTGGCTTGCCTACCGTCGAAATGTGGTTGTTTGTTATAGGTTGGTTTGACGTCAACTAGCCAACCAATATCCAACGTCGCCCATTGATCGAATGTTGTAGTAGGCGAAACGTTGGCCTAACGTTGGCTTGCCTACCGTCGTAATGTGGTTGTTTGTCAAACGTTGGTTTGACGTCAACTAGCCAACCAATATCTAACGCCACTCATTGACCGAATGTTGTAGTCGGCGAAACGTTGGCCCCACGTTGACTATCCTACCGTCGAAATGTGGTTGTGTATTTAACGTTGGTCTGACGTTCACAAGCCAACCAATATCCAACGCAAGTCATTGACACAATGTCGTAGTGAAGAAACGTTGGTATAACGTTGGCTTGCCTCCCGTCGAAATTTGGTTGTTTGCCAAACGTTAGTACGACGTCAACTAGCCAACCAATATCCAACGCCACTCATCGACACAATGTCGTAGTAGGCGAAACGTTGGCCCAACGTTTGTTTTTCGACCATAGGAATATGATTGTTCGTCCAACTATCACCCAACGTTGTTTCAACGTACATTTGCCAATCAGTTTGCCAACAGTCAACAGACGACGTTGGCTTAACGTCGTTTTAACGTCAGCTCGCCGACTGCAAAAATGTGGTTGTAATTTTACCTTAGGCCAACGTTGGCTTAACGTTGTTTTGCCAACCGCGACGGTGCCGACTATAGACTACGTTGGGCCAACGTAGCATTGTTATCTGGGTAGTATATCCACAAGGGCATCGCATCTTATAAGACAAAAGCCCGATGGACCAATTTTCCACGAATCCATCATTGAATAAAAAATGGGCTAATGAGGATGATGATATGAACACACTTGCGAATCGCGATAAAGTGTGCATGACCACGATATAATATATCAGCAGTATATCAGTGGCATCCAGGAGAAGGATTGTACATTTTTAATTATCATCCTGTCACCAGTGATGCCGTTGGCAGAAATTCCCAAGGGACGACAAGGAACTATGTGTTTTTAACTGATGCCAGTGTAATTGCTTAAAATGGGTTTAACAGAATTAACACGATTCATACTGCGACTGCGGGGGAGGGGGGGGGGGGGGGGGGGTTGTACGATGCGCGACTTTCATTATCTAATTCTAAAGAAACACATTTATTTTATCTATTTAACAAAATAACAAGTGTACAAAATCATTATTCGAAAAATAAAGAGGTCCCTTTTCTTCACGGTGCGGTAAGAAAACATGGTTATAATTATAATGTTGACACTTCCGAGGTTCGAGGACTTTTATAATAGGCTAAACAGCAATACTGACTCGGATATGGAATGCAACCTTTATTTCTATAATTATAACTCGAGCAAAATTGTGACGATGCCAGCCTGCACGATATCATGGGACGGTTATTTCGGGCATAAAGGTATATTCATGGAGCTGGTGTTTTACCTCCATGGTGTATATAGTTTACCTGCATGGGACGGGGTCTCCAACCTTTTCTCTTTCTCCAACCTTTCTCGGGTTCTCCATCTCACACCCGCGCGTTTTATCGTAATGCATTCAGCCCACCTCATCATCATGATCCGATGACCATATTCTCGACATTATTTTCCCATCTACCCCACCCCAAAAAAAAAAAATTAAATCAATAAAATACACACACACAAATACACACACACACACACACACACACACACACACACACACACACACACACACACACACACACACACACACACACACACACACACACACACACACACACACACACACGCACACACACGCACACACACGCACACACACGCACACACACGCACACGCACGCACACGCACGCACACGCACGCACACGCACGCACACGCACGCACACGCGCGCACACGCGCACACACACACACACACACACACACACACACACACACACACATACACACGCACACACACACGCACACGCACACACATTTACTCAGTGGCGTAGCGTGGTCGAACAGCTTGGGGCACACAAATGATTAGAGGCACACCTTATCATGTATATTTTTTTTTAAATTTTAAAAACACATTTTCCTCCTATGCCTTTTGTGTTTTTGTCAAATAAATTTTTTTTTTTGGGGGGGAGTCAAGTTCCCCAACACCACAACTTATGTTTGAACCCAGTGTCCTATAGCCACGGGGTTAACTTGGGAGATTTACACTTGTGGCTCCCCCTCCCCCCTACCCCCATATCTATTGCATCATTGACCTAGAACAGAACGCGGTATCAAGGGCTGTATAACCGCATCAATGGACAATCGAGGCCGTGAATCGTCACCATGACGTCATGACGTCATCGATATAGGACAAAGATCATCATTGACCATTCAAATTGCAAGAGGATAATAAATGGGGATAATACCAAGAGCGGAAGTAAGTGAAATTGCCCGCGGACTCAGGCATACATATCATTGCACATAAACTATATAAGAAGAATAACATGAAGGCTGATATATTATAGATGTCAGCTTCAAGGGAAATACTACAGTTATGGTTTAAATGGCACTTACACAAAATACATTGTGAGGTGATGGAAAAAACTAAGAGTACAATTTAAAAGAGAACACAATTTTAAAGGCAGATTAAACTTTATTTGATCAAAATTGGCTCAGAATCAGCTGAAATAACCAGAAAATATCATGTATATCCAATTGGAATAACATATAATGTTGGGCCCCAACATTTAGTGAATAATCAAATTAAAATATTTTTTTTATAAATCCTACACAAAGTCATTTTCGAAAATTTGCCGAAGTAGCTTTAAATTGTTTTTGATGATCTCTCAATTAAATAATTATTTTAAATGGATCATGAGTATATACAGTTTTGGTCAAACTGAATTTTAGTAACCAAAACTTGCACTTTTCAGTATAACTCCACCATGCCCGCAAGGTAGAAAACTTACAAACGGCTAAATCAGCCGTTAAAACACAAGAGGGCGCTCTATAAAAACAATTAGTAAACCATTTCTTACGGAAAAATTAAAGAGAGATCATCAACAACTATGTAAAACCATCTTTATAGGTATTTTGTTCGAAAAGGTGTATCGAATAAATGTTGGTCATTTCTGCTGTTTCTGAACCAAATTTGATCAAATCAAGTTTGTTCTGTCTTTAAAATCACGTGCTCTAACAAATATTACACTTGGTTTTTCGTTACCTCGCAAATGAATTATTTCTTGAAGTGCCCTCTTAACCAAAACTAAACTATCCCTTAAACCATAAGTTACACATGCAGCCCCCACACTCTTTTCGATTCAAACAATAAAGTACACATCGGAGACGATCCGGGGGGGGGGGGGGGGGTGTATATCTCTACTCTTTGGTGTGGGGAATAGCGTGCATTCCCTCCACCCCACCTCTTAAAACAGATCTACGCCAAGAGCATGCGTAGTGAAACGCACTGAGGGTGTTCAACTACATTCGTACATGGTATTGGATCGCACAGAGCGTGTGGAGGTCGTGTGGAGAGCGTAGAGCAAATGACCTCGTCTCATTGTTATGATCTATTGTTAAAGATACACCGAGCGTGCACAGTGAATAGCTCGGAAAGCGTGGCCAAAGCGTACGCAGAGCGTGTTCAGGTCGTGGCAAGAGCGGGAACGAGCTACCATTGTGTCACTAATCGCTCGATTTGTCGGCGTTTCCCCTGCGCTTTGAAAAAAATGTTTTTTTTTTTTATAAGTACGAGAACGCAGACAGAGCGTGGCTATAGTGTGACGGCACAGTAACTTAGCGGTTGATATCTTTTCTCTATACCATTTAGGCATCATTGGATTATAGCTATTAGTAACAAGTTACAAGTTTTAGTTACTAAAACTCAGTTTGACCAGAACTGTAAAGGGATCTAATAACTATTGACATGTGCAAAAAGTGATGAATGGCTGATACAATATGTATTGTTGTGATCTGATTATGTCCACTGAGCAATGTGTGAAAATGTTACGTTAAACGGATGTTATATGGCAGAGTAATGAGTGATAATGCAAAGTGATTTTCACTAACTCATTGCACTGACTTGAACACGGTTATGACTATCCCGTGGATAGCTACAAATCCTAACAATTCAATCGTAAATATCTTTTTAACGAAAGGGAAATTCTAAGAAAAAAACATGTCCTATATACTTCTGTCCTTGATACGAATACAACAAGGTATGAGAGAACCGCCAGAGTTCCAAGTAAGTTTTGAAGATTTTGACAATATTACTAGATCCATTTAAAGTGACTGCGTCTTCAAGTTCGGAAATGGTTTATTGTGTAAAGGGCAGCGCCATGTCTTCAGAACCACGTGGAATCGTACGTAAGCGACCCTCTCGCAAATCTCTAGTGTGTGCAAGCTATACAGAGCGCACGGCGTACGTCAAGGCGACTCATGTAGGCAAATTTGAATACTGAAGACGGTTCTCTGACGTGACGCCGCCATATTATTTTTTAAGGGATCTAGTAACATTGTCCAAATCCACACATCTTACTTAGAACTCCAGTGGTTCATTCATACATTGTTGTATACAAATATACCAAGCATGGGACAGGTTCGGCTTTTTCGTTAAAAAGATATTTACAACTGAAGTGTTCTGATTTTTGTATTATCCACTGGAAAGTAATAACCGTGTACAAAGTCAGTGCAATGAGCCAGAAGTCGACCGCATCCATTTCTAGAAGGAGAGGTGATCGTGATGAGTGGAGTAACATTAGTTCCAAGCAAAGGCGAACCAAGGGGGGTGTGTTCCTAGTATAGAAGAGCAACCGAAGTGTGATGTCATAGCTACTCATTTTCATGGGGAACGTTTTCTAAACAATGTCAGGCGAGCCGACATATTTTGTGAGGCAATTAAAACGTCCAGCTCTAGTCCATTATTGAAAGCCCCTTCTGGGGTGTTTCAGAAATATCTAAGTCGAAGTTAATAGTACTGGTAAGTTGGACCTAACAAGTATGGAGAGCCATTAGTTTCTTTGTAATTTTGTTGAAAATAGTTCTTATGAATAGCATAAAGTTTGATAAAATCAGTTATATTTGTTGTTAATTAGAAACCTTGAAAATTTATATTTTTTATGAGGTTTCAAATACCTGTTTAATTTGTTTGCTTTTAAATAATTATGTTTTATTCCAAGGATACACATGGCTTTCCATAATTGTTAGGTGGAGGTCCAACTTAGAGTTAAAGGGCATCAAGCGTGGGGATGCTACACAGCGGGTCGCCATTTTGAACTGGGCTAGTTTGCGCGCACCGCATGACACTGAGCTAACGTGCATCACGCACCGTGCGCAACGTGTACATATATGGCGCGCGCATCTGATTTGACGAAGCTGAAGTACCTTTAAGTTCAACTAAGAATCTTTGTGTGGAAAACACACCCCGCATGGCTACGCCATTGGAGGGGGCTTCCGAGTGGTCACACCGGTGAGTAGATGGATCGGACAGACTGTATTATGAGGCCCTGATTTTTTTCGGATCGCAACCGCGGGCGGGATGCACAAAAATGACAAAATTACGGTAAGGCCAAGTCACACCGCCAAAACGAACCCAGACCGACACCAAACCGACGTAATACTTGATGTCGTTCGGGGTACTATCGATTTGTTATTGCTTTCAGTTCGGTATCTTATTGGGGTGCTGTCGGGCTGTTCGGGCGGTAAGGGTTCGGACTCCCAAAAGTCCGAAATTGGTCGTATAGTGCATATAAATCTTGTATAATACAGTGTGTGTTAATATCTACGTTAGATATCGTTATAGCAAAATTTCACCGCTATTCTCCAAAGTATCGAGAAACATTATGGTACCAAAGTGTGACGCTCACAACAATTAATAGCCATCAGGGGTGTCGATCCTGGGGGGCAGGGGGGGCGGTCGCCCCCCCCCCCCCCAATGAAAATATTGGGGGGCGAACATATCATTTCGCCCCCCCAATAATTCCGAAAATGAGGAAGAAAAAATCGAGTGATATAATGCCAAAGAGGGGAAAGACACATTATCATAATTAATCTTCAAAATAGCCGTTTTTTAGTTTGAAAAGGACTGTAAATCTCCTTTTTGCCGCGCGCTTCGCGCGCATACAGTTTCTCATATTGCAAGTTTCATTTGGGTTGCGGGATCTCACCTTTTGAAATGTGTTGGGCAGCGTAATTTCTCAACGCACACCTCAAACAAAGCAAAAGCAAAAACATGCAAGGCTCAGTCTTTCCTCGCTATGCCCTTTAAACCCTCATATATAGATAGCACACCGTCACAGAAAATAAAATAATTCTCGGTACATATGCGCTGAACGCAAATCAAATGGAATATCATGTCCCCCACATTTGAAAAAGGAGCAGATTGTCCCCCTCCCCTTGTCATTATGTATGTTTGGTTCCATACCTATATACTTCATATTACGTGAAATTTCTGTCTCAGGTGTGCACCAAATCGCACAATTTCACGCCCAAAAATACAAAGCTCCCTACTGTGGGAGGGGGACACCCCCTCCCCCGCTCGGTCGCTTCGCTTCCTCGCAATGTCTCCCCTACACTTTCGAGAAATTGTTGACACCCTGCTTAGTTTCATGGGAGCCCAATTCCCTAGACTATATCGATGGCTCTATAGCATACATGATCACGTGGATCCATCTCATGCAAGGCTCAGTCTTTTCCTCGCTATGCCCTTTAAACCTCATCTTTAGATAGCACACCGTCACAGAAAATAAAATAATCTCGGTACATATGCCCTGAACGCAAATCAAATTGGAATATCATGTCCCCCCCACATTTGAAAAGGAGGCAGATTGTCCCCCTCCCTTTGTCATTATGTATGTTTTGGTTCCATACCTATATACTTCATATTACTTGAAATTTCTGTCTCAGGTGTGCACCAAATCGCACAATTTCACGCCCAAAAATACAAAAGCTCCCTACTGTGGGAGGGGGACACCGTCCCCCTCCCACACCCTCCCCCGCTCGGTCGCTTCGCTTCCTCGCAATGTCTCCCCCAACACTTTTGGAGAAATGTTGACGCCCTTGCTTAGTTTCATGGAGCCCAATGCCCTAGACTATATCGATGGCTCTATAGTATACATGATCACGTGGATCCATCTCATGCAAGGCTCAGTCTTTTCCTCGCGTATGCCTTTAACATACGTTATGAGTAGGTTGATTCTAGGTTCACTATTTTATACAATTTTAACACCCATGCTAGGAGCAAATGTCTGAAATCTAAAGCTTCCGGCGGCTCCGCCCCCTGGACCCCCATTATTGTCCCCAAATGTGGGTGCCCCCCAAAGTCAGGTCTCGAGCCATCAAGACAATTTCAATGAGCGCATAATAAAACTTCCGGGCATGCCAATGTGGGGCTTTTAGCGCTCTCAGTGGTCACTCTGGAAAAAATGTCAAATTTCGCCCCCCCCCAATCTCAAAAACGGATCGACACCCCTGATAGCCATGGGCATATAAATGGTTCTAAAGCGGTCTAAACAATGTCACGTCTAGCCCAAAATGTGAGACCTATAGAGTACCGAAGTAGTGACGTCACATGCTTTTGTTATGGCATTAGTAATGGTTCTAAACAACTTGTCCTTTCATACTGGCATTTGTAGTGGGTCGGAGCTGGACGATTTGCCTTCTTAGCAACCGCTAAATCACAAATTCATTACTTGCCTGACATGTTTAGAACCATTACCCATGGCAATGAATAGCTCTGACGTCACACTTCGGTACTCTTTACTAGTTGCTAGGCAATATACCAGGTCTAAGCCATGCACTATCAAGAACAAAATACGGATAAGATTTTAGAACCAGTAAGTTAATGGCCTTCTAAAAACTTTAAAACAATCAATTCAACGTAGACCTACTCTACACAGGTTTAACCCTTTGATGTCCAACTGATGACAATGCCATTGACTCATTACAAAATTATGTGTCCGTATTATGATTAACAGGAAAAATAATTTCCTTTGACCAGAATAATGTAGCGCGTATTGTGAAGCCATCCAATTCTGTACCATAATTATATCGGGTGTGATTTGTATATTCACCGCATGTGGCGTGCTTGCTGTATAAGTCCCAGAGCCGTCCCAGAGCCGATACGGCACTGATATAGATCCCAGAGTTTAGATCCTATATATCCAATCCTCCATTCCTTCGTGTTGGATAGGGACAAAACGTATACTGTATTCCTTTATTTGTTAATAAAAATGTTTACCCAAATTGTATTTCTTTATTTTAAGATATTATTCTCCCTTATGTATTTCTTTGTTTACCCTAAACAATATTTAAAGTAAAGACATACATGTTGGCCATATCAGTCCGACTGCGCTGCGTCACTGGCATGCATGTAAGGATACGACCCCCTCTTACCAGTGGTCGGTCTGCTTGCGGGGTATACCTTATGTTTTTCATTATCCCCTTTACGTATTATTTTGGCAATTATTTTATTCGGGACATGTGCGGGACAGTGCTCCCCCCCCCCCCCCCCCCCCACCCCCCCCCCTAGCTACGCCACTACCTGTAATATAAGTCCCACCCCCTCCTCTCTCGCTATACCTATCTTCTTACACTCTCACAAACTTATTTTATCCGCGTTATATAAACGAACACTGTCAATTTGCGGAATGAGAGCGAATTTGGATGGTTTCCAACATTTTATAGAGCTCTCGGAATTGTAAGCAAAACATACAGAGGGGGTGAATCATTGTTACATAACCCGTTATATAACCAGTTCCTGGAAGTGCCCCGACTATTATTAACATTATTGTATGTGTGGCATTAAATAGATGTTATATAATGATTCGTGCAATGCATGAATAGTGTTGTATAACAACATTAATTTATTTTAGTACGAACGCACAACGGACGCAATTCGGGCAAGTGGTGAGAGGGGAAGAGAGGGGGTGCTCTCATTATTCACTCTTTTTTACTAGCCTAAGCGGACATGACGTGTAAACAGCACAGTCATGTCAACACAAACATTAATCCGTACGGCATTGCATTCAGTACATGATTACGTAATCGGTATATAATAATGTTGAAGAATAGTTGCGGTTCAAAGCCCGCAAACCGAATCAATAGGTTTTATTTGCGGTGGCCGGTACAATGCCATGAATGGTTTCTCACTCCCACAATAGATTCTTTTCATTATAATGATTTACCATAGAAAATTCATTCGCGATAACGGGCCATAACATTCTAGAGGATTAGGCCCCCCCCCCCCCACCCTTTTTGGTTTCTTTTTACTTTCACTATAATTATGCGGACTCGATGTGCGTAATGTGTTTGTATCTCCTTGTTTTTAGCGGGGAGTTACAAACTTTATAAAACATGATCACAACAATGTCAATAATAATTATGTTTAAAGAAGCATAAATTGATTTATTTATATGACTAATATTATGTAATCAGTATTTTGTTGAAAGTGCATATCGATGATCCTTGTATCTCATGGTTAATGTAGATTATTTGGATCTGATTTCTAATAAGTTATTATGTTAAATGTCAATGTCAATTGCAATGAATAATGTGTTTTACTATGTGACATGGGTCCCGTTGCAGAAGAGATACAATCGATTGCACTGGCGTAATCTGTTCGGAAAGCACAATGCATTGGGGGGGTCGAGCAATTGTTCACAAACCGTTTGTGAACAATTGCTCGACCCCCCAATGCATTGTGTTTTCGCGACAGATTTACGCAGTGATCGATTGTAAGTTACAATGGTCAGATCATGTGTTCTAAATGCGCAAATCTGATCATTTGTTTGAAACGCCGCAAGTTTTCTGACTTACAATTAATTGTAACTTACAATCGATTATATCTCTTTCTGAACCTAAAACAATTTTCATTATGGTGCACAAATAAATAAATGTTGACTCTTTGAATCTCTGCCCTGTTTTGTATCTT
>JBAMJV010008785.1:0-16050 GCA_037951105.1 Echinarachnius parma
CCCATCCATTAAAGTATTAAAATCTCCCCCTAATATTACTGAATAATCCTTATCAAAAACTTCACAAATGCTTTTATCTAGCTTATTCAAAAAATCAACCTGTAATTGTACTTTATCTCTTGTAGGGAAATACACATTTCCCAACAAAAATTTAACCCCTTGTAATTCTCCTTTAAATAAAATGTACCTCCCTTCTTCATCTATTATAACTGCATCCCGTTTAAAATCTAAATGGGGAGAAAATAAAATAAGAACACCCCTACTGTGGTTTGACCCGTGACTAAAGAACATTGGCCCGCCCCATTCCTTTTCCACTTTTCTTCTACTTCTATAGTACTATATGTTTCCTGTAAAAAAGAAATGTCACTTCCTTTACTTTTACACCATTCCAAAATTTGTGTTCTTTTAACCTTATCCCGTAACCCTCTAACATTTAAAGTAATCCAAGAAAAATTTGACATCATAATTCCATAAAAGAGATCCTACATATTACTACTCTAATTAAAGTAAGCTTTATATAAAGCCAAATACTAATTCTATTTCGCCCGTGAGCTCGTCTACATAATATCAACATTGCCTCAAAGCAAAAACCAATCAAAAATAAACAAAAACCTCTCCCTGAATGTGAGCAGACACCAAAACCCAAACATCCCTCACGACACCCAACTAACTTTGTACTATAATCCTGAAATAAACGCAAATAATATGATGTGTGAGGGAGACAGACACACACAAAACACCCATCGACCATTTCCATGTAATACAGGACAAATAATAAATGGCTCTCCCATCAACAATTCATGTATATATATTCCACACCAAAAAATTAAAACATTTAAAGTGTGTTTTCCCTTTATAAAACCTACAACATTAATTCCCATATAAAGGTTTGTAAACCTTATAATTATCAACACCATTCTAATGGAAACATAACGGCACGTGCATTCCCTATCAAATGTTCCTATATAATCACAACGATCAAACACTACCTTACTTTTCTATAAATCAACATTCCTAACCTCGCACTAAAATTCCCCCCTTCACCTTTGGCCGAAAACCAAATAAACAATGGATATACAAAGCAAAATGTCCACACTTAAAGAAACTACACATATCTGCCCTACAATATTGTCCCATCACCCCAGAACAAACACCTTTGTTCAAATTTCAAAATTCCTATACTCACACTTGACTGGGTTATCCAAAAGGTAATTACCCGTCAAACCCATACATTTAAATGCGTGATTCCAAGACCAGATTGAACGCATCAACAAAATACCTTCATCATAGCGTCATAATACCAATCACCTTGTTACATAATAAACATAAAAGGATTTATAATGCTATGTTTTGCACGAAGGTCGATATATGCCACACGAGGAGATTCAAGGGTTCAATAAATACAAACAATAACTATTCATCACTACCCAGTTTTAAAAGGCCCAAGCAAATTAAATCAAAACAGTGTATTGTCGCCATGGCATCAAAATAAATGCCACCTAATGTATACTTCAAAAGAAGTTAAAACACTTTGAATGCGTAAGAGACTAAGAGTCAATGAGTAGTCGTTGGGTCATTGTATACATATTAAACCCTTGATCCCCTCAACCTAATTTTGTGTGAAAACAGAACGCAAATACAAAAATTCCTGTGCTCAACCTTGACTGGGTTTCCAAAAATACAATGCTGTAAGTACCCGGTTAAACACAAAATGCGCGATTCTAAGACCAGTTTAAGGCGGATTAACACACTGCCTTCACCAGCTTCAGAATCTAGGTCACCCTATAATAATCATAATAGGATTACAAATGCTATGTTTTGCACAGATGTCGATAATCGTACCACATGAGGACGTTCAAAGGTTCAATAAAAACGCTCAAAAAATTTAACCCAACACGATTCATTAATACCCAGTTTCACAGACCAAAACAATTTGGGTCATTATATACATATTAACCCTTAATCCCTCAACCTAATTTTGTGACTGGGTTTTCAAAAATACAATGCTGTATAAGTACCCAGTGAAACACAGAATGCGCTATTCTAAAACCAGTTTGAGGCGGAGCTTCAGAATCTAGGTCACCCTATTACATAATAAACATAATAGAATTCCAGATGCTATGTTTTGCACGGAGGTCGATAATCGTATCAAATGAGGACATTCAAAGGTTCAATAAAAACAATCAAAATACTTTAACCCAACACGATTCATCAATACCCAGTTTCACAGACCAAAACAATTTAAATCAATTTTAAATTTTTTTTTTTTTTTTTTTAACGCATTGAAGGTGTAAGAATCAATGTATAGTCGTTGGGTCATCATGCAATTATTTTACCCCAGATCACTCAGCCTAATTTTGTCTATATAAAAAGAACACACAACCAGAAATTCATGTGCTCAACCTTGACTGGATTTCCAAAAGTACAATACTGCATAATTACCCAGTCAACACACAATGCGTGATTCTAGAACCAATGTAAGACGGAATAAAAATACAAAAACACATTCCAAACGCTTTCCAAATGTTTTGCACGAAAACAAAAAACAAACAAATACAAATGCCCATGAGCAGATCTCTAGAAACCTCCTCAACAGTCAAAACAGTTACGACAACAATTTACTAATACCCAGCTTCACACAGCTTCACACATTGATTTCTTTGCGTGATTCTAAATCCCAATCAAAATTAATTATTGTCGCGATGGCGACATCATAAAACTTCATAAATATGAAATTGTAACAAAACACTATCCATTCGATTGGCCGCCACTTTATAAGGCAATTATACTTCAAAATGGGATTACATTTTCAAAGGCCACAAATGCATACCTCACCCCCTCCTTTTTATTATTATTCAATTGGCTACCAAAATAACAATAATTTAACCTATATTCTCTCTCTTTCTTTCCTTCCTTCCTTTTCCCTTAAAGGATGTAATCCTTACCTCATCCTATCTTTTTTCCCCCATTATTTTTCATTACAATAATAACTTAAAGTAATGTAATAACCTTTC
The DNA here is from genome assembly GCA_037951105.1 of Echinarachnius parma. NCBI lineage: Eukaryota > Metazoa > Echinodermata > Echinoidea > Clypeasteroida > Echinarachniidae > Echinarachnius > Echinarachnius parma. Next base: position 3,015 of record JBAMJV010008785.1, read on the forward strand.
ATACAAATTATAATAAACTGCGTCAGTTTCCATCAAATTTAACGACATAAAACATTTATATCCCCTCTCAATTGCATATGTATTACATAGTATTCTTGACAATAAAGAAAACTACAATTAAATCACCTTAATAAATTTAACAAAAACACGCATCTGTTCGATTGGCCGCCAAGAAAAACCCCACAATAATTCAAAATGTGTTTCCATTTTCAAAGAGCTAAAATTCATACATAACCCCATATTGGTCCTTCTATAAGCCACTACAAATAAATAAGTATATCACAATACAAACTTATCTTTCTCTTTTTGGGCCACAAATTTCACACTTTGCCAAAAAGTTTCGTCTCCCCTACCATAATTACCAAAATGACATCATACACTCGCATAAAACTAAGCGTGTTTTTTTTTTTTTTACAAACTAGCTATGTAATTATATAAGTTCATATTAGCGTTAATAAGAACACACACACACACACACACACACACACACACACACACACACACACACACATACACCACTAAATGTGCTAGTATATATACAGGCTCCGCCACTCCCCCAGAACGTCAAATTCAGAGAATTTAATAAAATTTGATAACTTTTTGTTTTTCATTATTTGGCATGTCTGGTAGAAGTACAGAATACAAAAGTATACAGGCATTACATAGAGCAAATACAAACTTACAATTATTACAAAACATAAATGTACTCACATATTAATTAAAAACAATATATGATTACAAGCTTGCATATTCAATGAATGGTCCTGGTAAAATATAATTGTACTACTTGTAAGGATACGTTTACAAACCAGCAGTCATAACTTACGCATCGGTTATTGCATGTTACAACAAAGGATGGTGTATATTTTATATAGTCATGTAGTTATTTTGTTTAATCATTTCAACTTTCATATAATTATACAGAGATGTCAGTCTAGGAGGCATGGCAGGTAGCACTTACAAGCAAGCACTTATTTACAAGCATACATAAGTCGTAAAACACGTACAAACTTAAATTTACTATGCAAATATATAATAGAATACATTGTCTACCACAGGACCTCTATTTGAAGATCCTAATTCCGAAAGGCGCTAAATCCACAACACAGGATTCGTTGTCCAACTTTGTTCACACACCTATAGGAATATTGAAACGTGCCATATTTCAATAGGTATTGTCTGTTTTTCCCTATAATGTGAATATGTAGATACATGTAGCTTCGTACCTTTAATTTATTTTGAAAGTGGATTTAGCGCCTTTTGGAAATAAGCGCCTCGTTTGTTTTACCATTGCACAAAACACACGACGCATAATTACATGGTCAATTTCGTAAACTGGTGAACGAAATCATTATGTGTACATTACATTTCATTGATTCTTTCTCTAAATATATATTTCGCAATGTATTTGAAAATAGTTTTCTTCTCGAAAATTATAAATTTTTCCAAAACATTTGACGGCCAAATTTGCTTGTGTAATTGATTTAATAGACTTCTAATTTGAATGCAACAAGAAGTGTTTATATATACTTGATGAACATGCTAAATGGAACACGCAACATGCAATTTTTACAATTTAAAGCATGTAGCTTAATTGTCGTGAATTTAAATGAACCGATCGTCAAGTTTAGGAAATTGGCCAAGAATGGTGTACTACACGAAAGCAAATCTATAAATTTAGGACAAAAAGCACGATAAGGTAGTACATTTGCTAACATTATTTATTTGTCGCTTTTTATTATTATGGTTTTTGTTGCTGGAGGAGAAACATAAATCAAACATGAAACATACATACATAATAATGACTCTTGTTGTGAACTCCAATGACCTCCCCCCCCAAAAGAAAAATAAATACATAAATTAATACATAATAAATAAATAGTTATAATAGATACAATAAAACAAAATATAATTAGAAAAATCAAATAAATAAATAAAAAAATATAAATTATATTATCAATAAAAAAATAAAAAATAAAACATAAATCATAAATAAAAAATAAATAAATAAGACAATTAAAACAATTGAATAGCTTAGTTCCATAGGACGCTAAATCCACTTTCCATAAACATTGAGTCAGCGATATCAGCTACGTAGCTATCTAGAATCCAACATTTAGGACAAACTACACAGCCGAAATCAAAATATGGAACGTTCCATTTTCACAGTCCCATAGGCATGTGTACAAAGTTTGACAAAGAAACCGACTTTATTCTAAATTTGGAAAAGTGGATTTAGTGCCTGATGAAACTAAGATAACATTAAAAAAAATAAATAAATAACACATGCAATACAATTTATAAATACAAAACAGAATAATAAATTAAATAAATCAGAAAGGTCAAATACATTATTGGTTTTAATTGCGATCGGTCTTGTTAACAAGCCCCCCCCCCCCCCCCCCCCCCCAAAGAAAGAACAGCTATCTGGCAGCTATCTCACTGTATAACATAATATGCGCTGTATCCCAAACGAGTCGGGCGACTATCGGCGATGAAGGGTCACTACATTCCCGGTTAATGTGACAGGGCCAGGAATGAGTGAGTCGCACAACTCGGCAAGGAAGCTACCGGTAGAGATAACTCCATCATACACCTGCAGAGAAAAAATTTCAAAATAAACTGTTATGGTTGTATACAATCCCCGGTGGTGTCACTATACATTGAACAACGAGGTGTATCGATTATCGTTAGATATTTTGCGAGCAAATGGGTATTTGTAGCATTATGTTTATGCGCTAACATATTTCTTGCGCTATAAATTGCTTTTATTTGTATGAAAAAAGAACCTATATATACATTATCCTTTGCAATAGTTAAAGTTAATGTAAAGAAGAAAGTGGCAGTAAGGATTAACATAAGTTTCCACGACCCTATCATCTGATCGTGGTAATTGAAAAAACATGGAGACGTAGAAGACAAGGATTGAGTAAGTGAATACGTCAGACAAAAGACATGTTTATATGAGCGGATGATTGCATTTCATTATTTTATCAACGGATAGGATAAAATACAACATAGATAATAGTTGATATTATTTTGATAGAGAGACTATATCTTTGGCAACATTTATTAACATACAATATTGGAGGTTCTGACATAAATATGAACATTTTTTTTTTTTTTTTTTCAAATTTTTGAGCCCTCCACAGGCTATTTATTAATCTTCACATAAACAAACAAATCAAATACATGAGCATAAAACAAATCAAATACCTGAGCATAAAACAAATTCAAATTAATCTTTCTATACAAACAACAATTGTAGCAACTGCCACTTAACATTAAAATGTCTCTCCATTCCAGATATGCATTACATATATTTTTCATCTTTATAATATTGTAAAACTTTTGTTTTCAATGTATCAAAAAGTGGAACTATGTTATTCAGTTTACAAATAAACATCTGTTGTTTAATTAAAATGACAATACAGTTAAGAGCATCATTTCTCTTATCTTCAAAGCCAAAAATTATGTTTTGTAAATTAAACAAAATTCGAACTTGAGTTCTTTCATAAATCCAATTTGAGGTGTCATTCCAAATCTTTCTACTAATCTCACATTCATAAAAGAAATGTACTATATCTTCAAGTTCTTTTTTACAAAATGAACATTTTTCATTGTTTACAATTTTCATCCTAAAAAGTTGTTTATTTAAAAATAAGATTCTATTTAAAATCTTATACTGAAAGTATTTCAAACTAATAACTGGAGTAAAACGAAATATCATAACATTATACTTTTGTATTAATACAGATTGTAAATTATAATTCAAATATCGTTCCCACTTTGAACTTATTAGAGACAAACAATTTGTTTCTCCTAAAAGAACTTTATAAATGTATCCACATCCTTTTTTATCATGAATAAAAATTTTAATATGAGAAGGAATTAAAGGTTCTTCCAATTTTGTTTGACATGTTTTATAATATTCATTATATCTACACTTTATTACTTGACAGACTGAATATTAAGACAAATAATTAATCTTCAAATTAAACTTCTCTTCACATTTTTTATGCGACAATAAAATTCCATTATTATCCATCAAATCATTAATAAATCTAATACCCTTTTCATACCACGATTTAAAAAAAATAGACTCATTGCCAATTTGAATCGAGCTATTCATCCATAGCGATTCAGACAACCAATCAGTCTCACATTTTTAAACTAACAATGCCATACTTTCAAAAACTTCTTTCCAAAAAGGATTGCCAATTTCATGAGCTAATTTCAAAAAATAATTATCACCCAAACTAATCATGAATTTGTTTTGTAAAAATGACTGCATTAAATGGGCAACATTTGTACACATATTCAAAATAATTCTTCTAACCCATGTTAGCTTTAGTGATTTACTAAAGCAGTCTATATCAACCATTTTTAAGCCACCTTTTTCATATGAACTAACAACTTGTTTTCTACTTATTTTATCCGGTTTATTCTTCCATATAAACTTGAAAAAATGTATTTTTATGTTTTTCATTAATTCAACAGATGGGTTTGGAATTGACATAAACAAATGATTAAATTGTGGTAATAATAATGACTTAACAATTGTTATTCTCCCCAAAACAGTAATATTTCGTTTAATCCAAGAAATCATTTGTCGTTTCACTTTATCGAATATTCTATCATAAGTATAATCTGGCATTTTATCAACATCAACATAAAAATCTGTTCCAAGATATCTAAAATAACCATTATAAACAAACTCTACATTTACTCCTTCTAATTTTATTTCATTATTTTCTTTTGAAGCCCCTATCCAAATTGCTTTTGTTTTTTGAATATTTATCTTAAGTCCAGAACAATTACCAAAAGAGTTCAAAATATGTATAACTTTCTGAAAACTAGCAATAGAACCATCCAAAAATAAAACTGTATCATCTGCATATTGAAGAATTTTAAATTCTTTAAAATTAACTCTAATTCCTACCACTTCATTTGAAGAGCGAATTAACATACCTAAAATTTCAGCGCATAACAAAAACAAATAAGGTGACAGAGGGTCACCTTGGCGACAGCCTCTTTCTATACAAAATCTAGAAGTTAATTGCCTATTTACCATAACACTTGAGCATGCATTGCTATATAACACGTTTATCCACCTCTTAAAAGAATTACCAAAATTAAATAAAGAAAGTACCTTAAACAAAAACTCATGGGAAACACTATCAAATGCCTTTTCGAAATCAATCAATAAAATCATACCATGTAATTTTTCCTTATCTGCATAAGCAATTATATCATAAATAATTCTAATATTTTCACCAATAAAACGTCCAGCAAGGAACCCTGTTTGATTTGAATGTATAATACAAGGTAGTACCTTTTTTAATCTATTAGCAATACAGCTTGATACAATTTTATAAATTACATTCAACAAAGAAATAGGTCTCCAATTCTTTATAAAATGTCTTACTTTATCCCCTTTTGGTAACAGAGTAATGACCCCTAAATTTTGTGAGAAAGATAATCTTCCACTATTATAAGCAAAATTCATGCTGCGAACCATAAAAATACCTAAATCTTGAAAGAAGAATTTTAAAAATTCTACAGTAAAACCATCTTGACCAGGGGATTTATTATTTTTCATATTTTTCAATGCAATTGCAACTTCACTATATAATATTTCTCCTTCTAAACCTAATGACTCTTCTTCCGTAAGATTCTTTACCTGATCTTTATCAAATTCAGAAAATAGCACATCTATATTAGAATGTTCATGGAACTTATACAAATTTTCATAATATGTCTTTATTTCATTTGAAATTGGTTCCTGCTCTTGCAAAACAACACCATTATCATCAATCAATGTGACAATAGTCTTTTCGACAATCCTCTGTTTCTCCAAATTCAAAAAATACTTTGAAGGTTTTTCACCATATTGCATTTGTTGCAGCCGTGACATATTTGCATTTTTTTCCAATGTCTGTTTCCGCAAATTTTCCAATTCTGCTCTCAACTGTTTAATTTTTTCCATATTTTCTTGTATCCCTAAATTCTGTCCAACAAGGATCTCTAAATTGACTCTCTCATCTTTAAGCTTAATTTCATTACTTTCTCTATTCTTTTTTCTTTGTATTGCATACATAATAATGGCTGCTCTCAACTCCATTAACAAAGTATCAAAAAATAATTGATCGTCAACACAAAATTTTAAATTTTGCTTACTAACCTTTTCAAATTGATTGCCCTCCAAGCTCTCGTTATTCAAATATTGCAAAGTAACCACTTTGATCTTTTCTTTTATAAGAGAAATAAATTCTAATTCCTTTAAAAATAAATTATTAAACTTCCAATAACTATATTTCTTTTTAAATTTATCAAACATAATCTCCAAGGTTATCAATGAGTGGTCTGAACGGTAACCTAAATCAATTTCACTCTTCTTCACCAGAGAAAACAATTCTGATGAAATTAGAAAAAAATCAATTCTACTTTGCTTAAGTGGATTAGGCTGTCTCCATGTATAGGCTTTCTTATCTAAATACATTTGCCGCCAAGGGTCCAATAAATTAAAACCATTTTTTATCTCAAGAACTTTTGACCTAGCATCTATATTATTTAGTCTTACATAATTAAATGTATCCATCTCCAAACTTTGCACTAAATTCCAATCTCCACAAATTATTTTAAGAGGATCATCATAGTCCAACAAAATATTTTGTATACATTCATAAAAACCTGGATCATCATGATTAGGGCCATATAATGAAACCAAAGAGAATTCCATAAAACCCCATTTAACACTGAGAGCAACAGAATTGCCTTCTTTATCACATTTAAATCTCTTTATAACATACTGAGAGAATTTATCAAATAAGATTGCAACTCCTCTAGCATTGGATGCCTTATAAGAAAAAAATCCCTTTCCTCCCCATTCTTTTAAAATATCTTCTTCTAATTCCAAGACAAAATGGGTATCTTGTAAACAGTAAATGTCTGCCTTTTTCTTTTTTAAATAATCAAATACATCTCTCCTTTTTTGTGTATCCCTTAATCCACGGCAATTCATAGAAAAGATTTTAATTTGTTCCTTACTCATTTAAAATAATTTTGCCAATTGGTAATAATATAAGTACATTATTCAAGACATACACATGTACATACATAAATACTTTCATCTTGAGCTGTGGAGGATTTTTTTTTTTTACACAATAACACAACACAACAATTAACATACAACAAAAACAAAAATTGATTTCCAGCTCCGATTGCAACATTGTGCAACTCCCGCAGAAAATATTAATATACGTGAGCTATCTATCCTTTCAATATAATTTTTGTATTATATTGAGGAATGTCTCTTATCAAAGTTCAGTCCATGTAGCTACTTTATAGAATATTCCTATTCTTTAAATATAGTCTCTAACTACTATAGCCACTTCAGGCGCATGGCTACCATTACCAGTCTATTTTAATTTGAGTACATGTATGACTATGACTTTCTATATGTGGTAGCTAAAGTCAAAACAAGTTTTTCAAAGTACACTGCTACTGTCTCTGGATAAGTCTGGTTTACGCAGCCATATCGACATGTTGTTTCTCCTCGGCACGACTTTTACAGAAATTAATCGTCTTCTGTTTATGTAGATTAACTACATGTATCTTCACTGCAGATTCCAAAACTAAACTAATCCTTGGCTTATTTTTATGGCTACCAGTACCAGTCTATCTATTTTAGGTCTTGTATAAGCCTATGAGTCATCTGACTTTCTATATTATGGTAGTAGCTCTCTTAATCTAAACATAAACACTTTTTTTCAAATTCAACTGCTACTGCCTCTGGTTTCTGCTGCCATATCAACGTGCTGTTTCTCCTCGGTACGGTTTTTACAGAATGAATTGTCTTCTGTAAATTTAAACTGATCCTCATCTGCCAGGCGCATGACTACTAGTACTAGTAACTTTGCTTGTTATAATTTTAACATGTACTTATAAACTATGACCTCTTTCCTTGATATCGTCTGTTAGCAATCTTAATCAGAAAAAACGTGCGGTAACTCAATATACAAACAGAGAAAGCCGAGCCAACGGCGTGGACTACTAACCATCTAACCATCTTCTTCTGTATAGCGCTTCCAATCGTCCGCCCCGTTGATCCTCCTCGTCTGCAGAATCACCTCAGTTCCAACTACTCTTATTCTCGTCATCAGGCCACGTTTCCTCAGCACATACGCCTTCGATGCTAGTTGACTCCTCTTGATTTTCATCACTCTCGGTAGATCAGTACGGAACGAAACACGGAACAGTGGGTCATCCTCAGCAGCCTCCCGTCCAGCTTCATGGGCGACGCCCTCTCGGTTACGTTTTTTCCTGTTCTGAGCTGCGCTGTAAGTGTAGTATCCCTGTAGCACCTTTTCACGGTCTGCCATTCTGACGAATCTCACGATGATTGCTTCTGGAGCTTTGTCGGAGCCAGTAGGGTTATGGCGACGGGGTAGCCTGTGTACATTGACAAATCTCATCTCCTCTGCACTATCATTCAGCATCAGAGCTATTTTGTTCTTGACTACAGCTTCTACATTCTCGTTTTGCTTTGAAGCAATTCCATATACCAAAAGATTCTGCTTTCTCTCGTGAATTTCTCGTTCAAGTAGTTTATTTGAAAAATCTGCCTCTACTCTTTGTATCTCTTTCCGCAGCTGAGGGATTTTTACGTTTTCTACATCAATGATACGGTCAGAGTTATCTTGTACAGAATGTTCAATTGTACGTATAAATTTGTCCATTTTCTCATTAAGCTGTTCAAACATCCAACGTACCTCCCCCATTTGCAAGTCAGCGGTCTGAGCCGTCCCGATCCCGGGCAGCGTGCCGGGCGGGACGGGCTGCATTGTCTCAGTGTTCGTTGTAACTCCCGCCGCACTCATTCCGTCGCCACGTGATGTCGTTTTTTCCGTCGTTTTATCCGTCGTTTTATCCGTCATTCTCTTCTCCAATGATCTCAAAGAATATTCATTTCGGATACTAGCAGTCTGTTGTTTTTTCTTTCCTCGTTGGGCACTTTCTTGGCTCATTTTCGAACTAAAAAGTCATTTTCTTACTCTTCTGCGGGAGCACGTGAAAAAAACGTCACCCCATGCTACGAACCGGAACCGGAAATATGAACATGGCCAGCGTAATCGTCCAAGATTGCAAAGGTTGTGTCCATCCACAAAGGGGATAAGAAATATATATTGAATATTTTACAGACCAATTTCTTTATTAAGTACATATTCAAAAATATTTGAAAAACTTATTTATATTCAATTAATGGAATATTTGATAAAAAAAGAATATTTTATACTCTAAACAATTTGGTTTCAGGCAAGGCTATTCTACATATTCTACATATTCTACATATGGCTTTAATGGATTTTGTTTATACTATGGCCCAAGCATTTGAAAATAGACACAAAGTCATATAAATTGGTTTGTTTTTAAACTTGTCCAAGGCATTGGATTGCATCAATCACAATATTTTAATACAGAAAATGGAAAAGTATGGCATTGAGGAACTGCCTTGGATTGGTTTAAAACTTATTTGTCTAATATAGTGCAATATGTATCGTTTTATGGTATTTCATCTGACTATCACTATGTTAATATTCAATTTCAATTTCAATTTTTCAATTTCAATTTATTTAGCATTTCCATAAAAACATACATATAAAATACAAACAATAAATAGGAATACTACACATACAATAAACAATGAAAATGCAAAGAGATGCAGCAGAAAGGCAGAGCCTTATATAAAAGCTGCATCCTTCCAGAAAACTATCACCTCAGTAAAATTACCCTGTCATACTCAAATTCACACACACACACACACACACACGCAAAATACACATATTGGAGTACCACAAGGATCCGTTTTGGGACCTTTGCTTTGTCTTTTATATGTAAATATCCTTCAATTTGTTAGTAAATTACTCCATATTATTACTTTTGCTGATGACACAAATTTATTCTCGTCTAGTAATAATGTTAATAATCTTTGTTATATTTTTAATGACGAACTCCGCTCTGTGAATGATTGGTTCCTTGCAAATAAGCTCAAGCTAAATGTTGAGAAGACATGTTGTATGCTTTTTAAACGCCAAAATAAAAATATTGTAGAAAATGATGTTAATATTTTAATAAATAATATAGGTTTTCCAGGCCAATTTCCCACATTACGCGCCCAAATTCGTTTTTATGTGCATTCAATTTCGTCAAATTGCCGTGGAGGAGTCGCTTTGGTCATTCAAATTCATATTCCGAGCATGCATATTCGTATATGGGCACCCAATTTTCCAATCGCACACTTCAAATTCGCAAATGGGCATTCGATTTCATCATTGGGCGCTATTTTCAACAAATGGGCATTCAATTTAATACGGCAAGCTTGACAATCGCTCGTTTGTGCATTCAATTTCGTAAATGGGTGACCAATTTCCATACATGCTCATTCAATTTAAGTTACACAAAAAAACATCCATACGTATTCACAAATAAACATCCATACGTATTCACAAATAAACATACTGTATATACATTTATTTATACAACCACATACATAGTTACGCACATAATATATAGGCATACCTAGGGGGGAGGGTTGGGGGTTTAACCCCCCGGTCTCGCCTGTCATTATCGCTGGTCTCGGGCCTCGAAAAGTGCGCATAGCACTGGTCTCGGCCTAAAAAAATGTCGAAAATTACCGGCCTCGGCTTTGAAAATTTCCTACGACTACCCCCCCCCCCCCCCACACACACACATACACACACACACACACAACCCCCTCACAGGTTTCTCAAGCACTGGGTCTTGGTCTCGACCTCGAAAATTGTGGACCGGACCTGGTCTCGGTCTTGAAAATGTCGTAAATTCGCGGTGTCGACTTCGGAAATCTTCTACGACTACCACCACCCCCGCTGACAGAAATGTTTTCTGAAGAAATAACCCCCCCCCCCCCCTTGAACAAATCCTGGGTTCGTTACTGGTTACGCTCACATAAACACACGCACACACATTCACCTTTTATCTTACATAGTCTCAACCATTATTTCATCAGGCTATATTTTTCATTTTTTAGATGTACTTTTCAACATTGAATCTTCACTTTTCGTTATTCCTCGGTCACATTTGTCTAGATCTGTTTGATGTTCAATTATGTAATCTGTATTTTCTTATTTTTACATTCACTCGTTCATCATCTTGTCTTAACTTTATCATCATGCGAGTTCATAATGTAATTTCATCACATGATGTTAGTTGTCATGTGATCGTTATTGTATCATAATTTTTGTTCACCATTTTGTATTTTTTATTTCCATCATGCTTTCTATATCATACATGTACCACGATGTTAAATAACATGTCCACCGCACATTTTTAATTTGAATGCCAATGTAATGAACTTGTTTGCCTATGCGCGAATTCGAATGACCGACATGACACCCGAGACTGCTAGAGATGAAATTGAATGCCCATTGACGAAAATCAGTGCCTATCTCTTACAATAGAATGGCGCAAGTGTGAAATTGGTCGCTCTGTTACTCAATATGAATGACCAAAAACGATTTTGAATGACGATATGTCGATCCAAGCGTGGATTAGACGAAATTGAATGATGCTTATATGAAATTGCATGAGAAAATAGCGAAATTGACCGGGAAAACCTATAGTAAAATTGTTGTAGTGCATTCAACTAAATTTCTAGGTGTAATTATAGACGATACATTGATATGGAAGAATCATATTGATGGAATATGCTCTAATATAAGTGAAGCAATAGGTGTTATAAATAGGCACACACATATAGTGCCTCTTAAAGACATGCATGTAAAGTGTCTAACTCCACAAAAATTAATTGGAGCATCCTCAGTTCTCTTCTGCCGTGTTGTTTAGCTTATGGTAAGAGAAGAATAAAATAGGGTTAGATTTGTTCAAATGTCCCTTCAGTATGAAGATAATTATCATTGAAAATCATTATTTCAAAAGCGTTAGCCAACGCTTTTGGAGAAACGTACAATTGTCGTAGTTGAACACGCCCGGCCGCGGCCGGCAGCGCGCCACGCGATAACGAACTCTGGCCTGCGGAGTAGCCGAAACCTTCGGCAGCACGACCATCGAGCACGACGGGTCGTTGGGCTGAGCGCGCGCAAATTCTGTACCGTCTGTATACACGTGTGCGAAATTCGTCAAACGGACGATTATTACTGCAAAAAATCTACGGCAGGCCATCAGTATTCGGTGATAAAATATGAACTCAATATTCGTTTTTTTCACTAGGTAAAAAGTGGACGTTTTCTTTCAAACTTTCACAAATCTTCTAATTGTATTTTACAATGATATTGATATAGGATTGAAGTCTCAAATGTCATTTTGTGCAATATCTGACACTTTACACGGATCACTTAAATATTCTTGTTCAGCTTTATTATACAATGATTTCCCCACATCTTACATAATGTAATATGTAATATATACTATCTGGGGAAATTGTGCAATTTTGGTAGTCATTTAAATAGAATTTAAATTCTTCAAAAGCGTGCAATAAGGGTAATTACTAATTCCTCTCCATATTCACATACCTCTCCGTTATTTGAGAAACTCAAACTGTTACAAATATGTAATAATTGGAATGTCAAAATGCTCGATTCATGTACTAATTTAGAAACAATAATGTTGCCTTTTGTATTTTGCACAAAATAAAAGTATGAGGATATACCAAACTCGACAGTCGGAAAATTATAATGTTCCTTATTTTAAATGTGAATTCTCAAGAAGTACAATGAAATATTCTGGACCCAATTTGTGGAACAGTCTCCCTGAATTCATTAAAGGGTAATGCAACTCAAGAATAGAGTTTATCCTACTTTATACATCGTAATATGCCTGTTTATTATAATAATAATATACACTACTTATATAGCGCCTATCACGATTGATAATCATCTCTAAGCGCTTTACAATTATATTATTACCCCGGTCATATATGTAACATTACTCCGACTCAGATTTCTGCTTTGGAAGAAATATTTGAAAACTCTATCGG
>JBAMJV010008786.1:0-12500 GCA_037951105.1 Echinarachnius parma
CCACAGTGTGAACACAGTGTGAACACAGTGTAAACACAATGTGTACCACAATGTCAAATTGGAGCGTGTTCACAGTGTGAACACCAGCTCACACTGTGGACACATTGTGAACACACACTGTGAAATTGATGAGATATTACAAAGTGCGAGCGCACTATTTTACACACTGTGAACGCAGGCAATTACACAATGTGCGTTCATAGTGTGTTCACAGTGCGAGTTGGTTTTCACACTGTGAAAACGCTCCAAGTTATCAATGAGATCCACACTGTGAAACACAGTATATTCACACTGTGTTCACGCTGTGGCACACTGTGGTATTTCCGGTAGGGTTTTATGCTCATATGTATAGAGTACAGAAGCCATGACGTCATAAAAACACTTTTTTAGAATTTTCAAATTTGGACTTCATTTTCAGAAAGAGCATAACAAATAATGTCCAAATACCGAAAATCAAAGGAATAGGTTACGTATTGGCTGAGATATGCCCATCCGAATGAATTTTAATTCAATGGGCAATCAGTGTTATAGTGCACTGGTTCATAAAGTTAGGAACCAGTGCACTATAACACTGATTGCCCATTGACAAAACAAATCATTCGGATGGGCATATCTCAGCCAATACTTAACCTATTCCTTTGATTTTCGGAATTTGGACATTATTTGTTATGCTCTTTCTGGAAATGAAGTCCAAATTTGAAAATTCTAAAAAAAATGTTTATGACATCATTTATGACATCACACTTCACCATGCGCGGATGAAGGCAGCGGATATGCAAGACGGACAGAAAATCAGCATGATCAGTGGCGTAAGATAGATTGGCTCACATTTTTGGCGAAGGAACGCAAAAGGGGGTATTGGGAGGACAGCATTTGTTATTTATCTAAAGCCCTTGTTACATATCACCGGATAGCGTTAACGGAAGCCCCGGGGGGGGGGGGGGGGGGGGGGGGTACTCAGATTATAGTCGGACGGGGGTGTGCGGCTGAGACCTCCGAACCCATACCCACATCTAAGGGTCCTTTTGCTGTAAATAGGTACCCATGTCTAAGGATTTTTGTGAAAAATGGACCCATGTCTACGGATTTTTTTTTTCGCCGGCGTCGCATGTTCGCTCTGTATTTCCCGCAAATTTTGTGTTTTTTTTATGCAATTTCACATCGGCAAATTCCCGGATAAAAGAGGGGAAATGAATAAATGAAAAAGGGACCCATGTCTAAGGATTTGTTTTTATGAAAAGGAGACCCATGTCTAAGGATCTTTCTTGAAAAAGTCACCCTTCCCAGCGGCACATCCCCGTATACCCAATATACGTGAGTACCCCCCCGGGATGGACGCCCGACGGAGAGCAAAATTGGAAAGCCGTTCGTCTCCGTTAGTTAGTATGCCTTTCTTGCCCGTTTCTTTTTCGGCGAATGCGTTCCTTGTCAGGGCGATGTCCGTTGTTTCATCCGACGGACAGATTTGTGCATGCAGCAACGGAGACAACTTTCACCACCGGCTAATTTGTTTTCACAAATATTTTATTCGCTGGGCGTCCGTTTGAGCTGTCCGGTGCGGGGCTGCCAATCTAAAATGTAATACCAGTTCGGGTACTAATTCATAATTTCCCCGCAGTCTGTGAAAGGGATGTAGTGAGTGGGGCTAAAAGCTACAGGGCTGAGAATTGGTTCAATCATTATCTTAAGTAATATATTTCCTTCCATTTTGATAGGCAATTGCCTTTTAGGTTATTAAAACGCATATTTTACTTTGAACTAACATTTATGACATAGTATGAAGCCATGCATGGCGTCAACAGTTTCATACAGTTTGTAATATTATACTTTTTAAATCTGAATCTTACTTTTAGCTGATTGAATTCCATAATCCAAACAAAATAAGTAAACAAATGCTTACAAAACATTACTCAAGTATTAAATTGACTTTGGCCGTGAGGGCGAGGGGGCGGGCATTAGCCCATGTACCTCTAGCCTCTTGACAAGGCATGTCTCGTCTGAGCTGAGTTGAATGCACGGTAGAGTATGCATTATGCAGGAACGACTGGACAGCGCGACTACCCTGCACAATCATTTGCCGAGACATCGCACGTGAATCAGGATAGCCTCCATCAGGCGTTCAGTCGTTCCTGATCCTGCATGCAGCGCAGCCATTGCTTGCTTGAGACACGAAGCCTTGTTAAAGGCTAATGTACCTCTTGCCCCCTTACTACAACACTGTTAGGAGTCATCCGCATTTCAGTATTAGCCCTAGCTGGCACGAGTATCCGCTGATATAGTGTAAATATCAACGGGAGCAAGCGAGACACGATGAGGGGCATGGAGTGGGCGCAGAGTGTCGCCTTTCACCTGTGGTGCAAGAAGGCAATGTTTTCCCGCCTTAAGCACTCGTGTCTACACATATGCCGAGAAACGAGGGCAAGTTCCGGGGAGAGGTTTGTAATGTTGTTACAGTAATTGTGTCCGCGTATCATGCAATGTCCGAGTTTCAGTCGCGGTTAAAATGACTACGGGTCTGTGCCCCACTTACAATCCAACCGCATGTACATGAGGTATATTCATGCATTACGACATGTTAGAGACATTATAAGAGATTATCCAGCTAACTGGTTGATTTTAAAAAGCTTGTCCAATTGCAAACTATCCACAACGTTCGGGATTAACTTGCGCGTCTGATTTCCCACACGACTTCCGGTCATTGTGCCTGCTTCCGAATCAAGTGTGAACGCGATATGGGGAGAGGCGGGAACCTGCGATATGTGTACAGACGATGATGAACACTTGGCTGAGGGCGTGAAATATAATGTCAGGTCATGATGACTTTGCCTAGATACGGATGCCTCTTCCATAATTCGGTCTAGCTAGTTTGTGTGCGTTTTCATGGTGTGTTTGTGTATGTTTGAGCGGGGCTAAGGTATGACAAACTATTCCATATCCTTCATATAAAGTACGCCTGCAATGTAGTGCTTGAAGTGGGAAGTTCACTCTGATACCATCAATACGTATAGCACAATGAGGTGCGTGTGGATTCGCCTGAATATTCCTATACACGTTTCGTTGACGTTTGATCGAGTGACAACATAATATCCCGCATCTTCCACTGATCATTTTTCACTAACCAACACAGAGACATAGTTATATATAATTGTATTAAACCCCAACGACTTAGCAATATACATTAAACATTATGTTAACCGATAATGGAGGGTACATCACAGAAAGTTCCTCTTCGAAGGATTGTATATGTCATTGATGGAAGATTATTACGTCTTGGGACTTATTGTATTTCAAATCACGAGGTAACATGCTGACAGGTCCCGATGACAAAGTGAATTTGTATTCAGTGTCATTTTATTGTATTTTGTCTAGAAATGATTAAAGTCTAAACTTCACCATTCAGGCAGCTGAGCTTATCATACTAATAATGTGCTTTTCCGAAGTGATATGGAAATCTTTGTCAACTACGCTGTATACCATTGAGTACATGGCATCTGAAGAATGTCATACGGGAGTGTAACAAGTGTGTGCATGTAACCTCTCAAGAATGCAGTCAACAACCTTGTAAATTACATCATGTGCCTACTTCCAGCGGTGAACATACCACTTGCAATCGATAGCATCGCAAGAAAATTCAGTCATAGATGTACGTGACAATTCTTTAAACTCGATCAATCGCCGCGCTGAGAGCTGACCGATAATACTTCTGCGGTGAACATAATATACTGAATTAAGTTGGCATCACGTGAGTGAGTTAAGCCAATCAATGAACACACTAATGCACCTAACGCGCTTTCTGGGATGTATAATTATAAGCAATGCAATCGGTTTAACTCTATGATTCATCTATTATGAGAAAAGCGCATTTCAAAGCTTCACTCATTCTCACTTTTCTCGCTCATTAACCGTATTCTTAAAGGTATCTATAGTAACATTGTCAAAATCCGCAAATCTTACTTGGTACTCAAGTGGTTCTCTCATCCTTGTTGTATTCGCATCACCAATAGTATCATGGGATATGTTTCGTATGTTTGAACTTCTCTTTCGTTAAACAGATATTTACGATAGAAGTGTTCGGATTTCTAATTATCCACTGGAAGATTATTACTGTGTACGAAGTCAGTGCAATGAGTTATCGAAAATCACTTTGCATCTTCACTCATTACTTATCTATATGATATCAAATTAACGTGAAATGTTCACACATAACTTTGTGTACATATCACATCACACCAATACCCATTTCATCAACCATTCAGCATTTTGTACACATGTCAAAAAAGCTACCAGATCTCTTTGATCGGAGCCTCGTCGTGGTTAGATATATGTGTGTTATGATGTTCTGTGTATAGATACCATTAATACATGGTAATAAAACTTTGTATTTAATAATTTGTCTCTGTTTTTTCTTCAAGTTTATATTGTGTTTATTCCTTTACTTTTACCGTTGAGGATAATGATATTATTAAATCAATATTAATCGATATATTTTGTTTGACACTAATTGGTAGAGAGTACATTCTGCATTTATTATGAAGCATGAGTTTGCGCTCTATAATGGCAAGTATCAACGATACATGTCAACAACATACATGGCGAATGTGTTTTAATATTAAACACATTTTGTATATTATATCTTCGTTACCTTGTTCTCCGCTACTTACAATTAATATCAATCAAAACATGGAAATGTCAGCACTCGCGAAAGGCTAAATGTCAGTTTGCTATGACATTAGCTTTGGAACAGTGGTGTAGCTTAGGTGAAGTGAGGCGGGGGGGGGGGGGGGGGCGGGGGGGGGGGGTGTGCTCCATTTGACTTTGTGGGTCCCTTATCTTGCTTAGTGGCCTACCCCTCGTTCAGTGCTCCACGATATATAGGGAGAAACTACAAGTTGACACAACACTATTTGGAGTACCTTTTCACCGCTCCTCTTTTGCCCCCTCTCGTCTCCTCTCTGCCCCCTCTCTACCCCCTCTCCGTGGTTGACTCTGGCTACGCCCTTGATGGGAATCGACCCTGGGCAAGCTAGGAAGCGTGCAATAACTGTTGTTCCTTCCCGTCATTAACCCGCGACAAGCGAGAACCCCTGTTTCCCACCGACATGATGTATACGGCCACTTTACTGACACCAGTCGAGTTCATATCCCCCTCCTGTCCATTCAATTAACGAGTGAAGCACGCGCTTCTGTTCTTTTTTTCTTTTTTTTGGTTTTGGCGCGAACAAAAAAATATCCACCCACATAATTATTACTGCTAATACGCCTGAAACATGAGTCGGAATGCGTGTGAGTGGCATAAATGAGCATGAAACGAGGGGGCATATCTTCCCGAATATCTTCATCGAATTCTCACTGTTGTTGGTCTGAAAGCAAATCAAATAGAATGCTGAATACTCCGTATGAGATTTTAAATTGAGGTGGTCCGAGCGAGTGGTTAGGTCCTACGGACTGTTCTAAGGGTCCTTATATCAACCGCATTATGGATTGCACGAAGCACGATATTTCCACAAGGTGTTATTTTCGCGTTATCTTTTCTTAACACTGGAAGGCTAATGTGTCGAGTGGCCGATAGCCACGGTCAACTTAGTATAGAGATAGAAGTTTGCAACATGTGTCATATGCTATACGATCAAGGTAGTTTGAGCGAGATTAGTTAAACAAACAAAAACAGCGTTCGGTAAAATCACTTGTATTCTTTCTTATCACGTGTGACTGACCTTGGGGCGTGAGCATTGTGAGATAGAAAACTCCAGGGGATGTTTTACAAAGAACTATTATGGAAAGCCATATGTAGCCATGGAATAGAATATATTTAAAAGCGAAAAGGCAAATATTTTAGAGTTTTCATTAATTTTACATCAAGAACATGATGATAGATATGAATCAACATTGTATGTCTTTGAAAAGGGGACCTTTACAACACTTTGCCAAAGTAAATAACGGCTTTCCATAAGTTTTATGTCCAACTTATAGAGTTAAGTTCAACTTAGGATCTTTGTGAAACACTCCCCTGATTCTCTGTGTATTATCTTCCCATCGAAGTCAGTATCAACTAGATACAGCGACGTATTGCACATACGAGATAGATGTAAACTATGTATACACTACGTTGTAGAACTTGTTGCATTAGGCACTGTACTTCCATGACATCGCCAGATATTGATATACCTGCAGTATGTTGACAGTCTTCCGCTTGCCGTTCGACGGAAGCTGCGGGGGACAATGCTGTCATGTTTCATTTCAGATTTCTCTCTTGAAAACGAGAGAGGATAAATAAGACCAGATACAAAAAAAAAAAAACGAGGAAAATATGAGTTATAGCGATCGCTTTCTCAATGCGGGGTCACGTGATCCGTCGTATGACCCCTCGCGACGCCAGCTCGAACACGGATTTGTTGGACATGAAGAAAATGATGAAGCCTTGTTAGAGACATTCGTGATTGAAGCTGCTGGGATATAGCGAAAAAAAATTACTATATATATCATATTATTGAGCATAACTTTAGAAATATGCAATACTTTGTAATGAGCTAAGTATTATTTTAAAGGTACCATTTTGTATTATATATATACAATGTTATTCGTATAACAATATCTATATAGTTACGCCTTTTACGTAATGTTGGATACAAAATAGTTCAATATTTTCTTAAAATAACCTAAATCTAACAAAAATCTCCACGCTGAAACGCGGGAATCTCACCCTTTAATGGAAAGTTTGTTATAGCACCAATGTTCTAATTTTTGCTGGTCTGTTAAATCGACTATCGCCATCTCTACAGCAGGTGCGATCCTATATTTGTTTTTAATAGAAATGTGAAATCGGATGTGTTCCGGATGTCTTACCTCTATAGCCTTTCGTGCACTATCGACATTGCGTAATGCAACCGAACAGTAGTTGACAGTACTTTATGATTACTTTATATTTTTCGTAGTATATAAAACCATTTCAGATGATCAATCATTTCGCATCCAGTCCACGTAGAATTATTAATATCACTCTACATATATACCCCGCCATCTCTGTAAACAAATATTTATTTCTTTGATCGTCTTTTGAGCATCGAGCTCAAACACAGCATGGTTTCACGGTCTAATAAGGTTGTACAATCGAATGCTAAACAAAAACATTGGTTGAATCTTTCGCTTATTCTTCCAAAAATACATTATAATATGTCCCCACAATATGTCCACATCATAAGACATAAATATCACTCTAAATATATCAATTGTATACATCCTGCCTTCTCTCAAACAAAGTGTCGTTTGTCAACAGGGGCTTTATACGGAGAGTTATGGACCACCTGCCAATGATCAATCTCAATGTCCCTGTACAGCAATAGGGATACAGACCCCTCAGTATTTGCTCGCTCCCACCAGTTGACTTTTACAATATAGGAACTATCGATGTACTAAATTGTAGATTTTTGCTATAGCAAAACCCGGCACTTGTCATCTTGTCGGTAATACATGTTTTGAAGAAATGGGCATTTTTAGTTCACACAATGTGTGTAAAAGACCTATGAATGTAAAATTGAAACAATCGTATCTTGACCAATTAGAACAAAGGATCACATACCAGCTTGTGATGAAGCCTTTGTAATCATGGTATGAAAATCTACATTGTGATTTTTTACCGACAAGTGCCGGGGTTTGCTATAGCCGGTCATTATAACAAGCTTGTTGTAAGTTGTCTTCCTTTCTCGGGTTGATTTTCACTGTGTGTTTATTATGACTATACGGTAATATATTGGATATCTCATTATGATTTCTTTTGGTTTTTTAGATTGTAAACTTTTGGCGAGGTGATAATTTTGATTAACTCATTATTTATTTTGTACAGTACATATTATATGTGTTTACTTTGTTATACTTCCAAATGACTGTTGTAAACTGACATGTTTAGTCTTCGGACTTTTTACTCAGTATTTTTAATAAACCAAAGTTGAATTGAATTGAATTGAATTATGTAAATAGTTCGCATTTAGACGCAACTAATTTGTTTAAATGACATGTAACTAAATATGGCGACTAGCGTCTAAACGTTATTGGACTTTATTGTAGCTTGCATATCGATGGAGCTTGCATAATCCATTTTATCTTCAACAGTTCAACATACACTCGTTAAATGAGACCAACACCCAAAACAAATTATGAAATATATTCTATCAGCAATTATATGATTGTGTTTCTGAAGACCTATTTTTAATGTTAATAATAATTATTATGATTTCTAGACAAGACAAGAAGGTTTGTCCCAAGGACGTATTCTTAGAATGTTAGACAATACATACATATGGTATTGTGCTGCAGACACCTTAAAATATAGTTAGATTAAAGGGATATATCAGTTTGGGTTTAGAGGGTGATTCAAAAAATATATTTGTATGGAACGGACAAAAAATGAATGGAAAAAGTGTAAAATTGGAAAAAGGGACAAAGTTAAAGACATAAACAACGTTGTTTGATTAAAATCGGTTCCGAAACAGCTGGAATAATATATATGCACAAATAAATCCGGTTGGAATAAACGGTGGGTACCAATTGTTATTCAGTAATTGTTCTATGCATCTCTGAAAATATACAATTTTAATTGTTTTTTTTTTATAAAAAAAGGTTTGAAACTTGAGCTGTCTGGAAGAAGCCAATGTGTGTAATCGGTTGCTCTTTGAATGAAAACAACCGTTGTTCATTTGTTTTTCTGCGATTCAAGCATCATTGCAACTGTGCTATCCCTTAAAGGGACTGGCCGTCTTTTACAAATCGTCTGAACAGTTTCCAATAGACGGATGGGGATGAATGTAGCACACACACAAACATTCAGATCGAACAGCCCTGTAATTTGGATTCTACGAATGAAAAACGAATGCGACCCTCCACCAAACTATATATCGGCCAATAAAGGAGTTTAACTGATTAAGCATAATATTACAACAATATTGTACTTATTCTTGTAAAGGTATTGTGAAGCCGACATTTGTAAAGGTATGTTACGGAAAAGGTCTCGAAAATAAAGAATATACAATTACATGTGGTCAGTTTTAGCGAGTTTTTGATATTTTTTTCTAGTATTCGCTTACGCCGTTGTTCGATCACAATCTGTGCGCGGGTCACATAGTGGTCACGCACAGCAATGTGGTACTCCGTGGAATGCGCCGTGAGCGAAATTTTGCACCGGGTGAATACTCGTATAATGCACAATTAAAGGCGCTGTGTCGTTTTATTATTTTGAGGTCTATAACTCCACGAAAAAGAGATTTCAAGCCCTAATATTTTTCAGGCATGCTGTTAAATGACATTTTCTTTCATATAAGACAATAACCTCGCAACTTTTGAAATTTGGCTTGCAAAAGGCGGACAGTCCCTTTAAACCATTCATCTAGCATTAGATATTGAATTGTTCAACGCTTAGTTCACATCTTATGTAGATAAACGTAGGACTGGTTTTTACTTCCCGAATTTATAATGTTTTCCCACTGTTTATCAGATAGTACTAGCACTACTTATGACTTTATGCAACATTGTTAGAACGCGCACTGTATTCTATCATCAAGTTAACAAAGCTATCATTAAAGCAAAAGAACAGTTCGCCAAATTTCATTCAATAATGTTACCCAGTACATGTACAGTCTCAACTAACGCTAACTTCATATCATACAAAGATAACGATTGTTTAATATATTAACGTCTTTTGTTTGTTTAGGTTAGTACACGCACACCCACACACACACACACACACACATACACACAGAGATATATCGTAACGTGATTTGCTTTACTCGTATCATGTCGGATGTTGGGATATTCTATTACATGGAACTGATATGAATGTATTGGGTGATTGTATACCGTGTATCCGCCTTGTAGAAGGGTATATGGTGCGTCGGATGAAGGCCGTCGTGGAGCCCGTTCCGGCCTTCCTTTTTTAACTCTCAGCATACCTGGGGGTGTTTCACAAAGATCCTAAGTTGAACTTATCTCTAAGTTGGACTTAAAAATTATGGTAAGCCAATTGTAGCCTTGGAATAAAATAAATTCAAAAGCAAAATTGCAAGAATTTGTTGACTTTTCACAAATTGTACATTAAAAACGTGAAATATCCTTGCTAATAGAAAATATCAATGGTTTGAATCAACATTTTATGCCTTTTAAAAGAACTTTTACCAAACAAATCAAAGAAACAAACGGCTTTCCATAATTGTTATGTTCCACTTAGAGATAAGTTCAACTTAGGATCTTTGTGAAACACCCCCAGGGTAGGTGCAACCACATATTAAACACTTTGTCCTAAATACTATTCACGGGTTATACTAAATCCTAGATTATTTTCGTCCATGACTTTACATTTACTTAACACTATTGCCCATAACAAATTAGTCCATAGGTTAAATTGAATCCATGAACTAAATTGGCGCCAATATGACTCCAATTTGATCGAGCGATCGGGTCTGTAGTACTAGTGCAGTGTAATAAGGTACGCAATTTTATACTGGCAGTGTTGGGGTTAATGCTACAGTTTCGGTTACCAGCTTCTCCTCGAAATAGATCACCACCCCTCAATTACGATACAGCCAATCGTGTTTATTTACGCATCTCCCCGCATCACTCCCCCCTGCGGCGTCGGGCTCAGAGAGCGGCACCAGGCTAGCTGCAGAGTCAGGGTATACCTTTAAGGGACGGTGGGGGAGCGCTTTTTTTTCTATATTGCCGATGTATATTTTTTACAGTAATGAAAATACGTCATGTTTTCCTGTATAGATTAGTTCCAAAAGGCGCTAAATCCACTTTCCATAAAAAAAATGAGTCAACGATATCAGTACATTCGTAAGCTACGTAGCTATCTGGAAATCCAAATGTTATGACAACTCACACGATCAAAATCAAAATATTATGGACCTTCTTATTTTCATATTCCCATTGGCATGTGTCCAAAGTTTGGCAATGAAACCCGTTTTTCTCGGAAGTTAAAAAGTGGATTTAGCGCCTTTTGGAATTAAGCTCTTCGTTTATTGTTTTGCTCCATCATCACAATGGTTGTATTGAACTTCAACATGGGGGCGTGTGGGGGCGGGGAACAATACATCACTCACCTCACATAAAGCCAACTGCAACAGTCTAATAAGTAACCCACTTTGAAGTAGTATGACGTCACATTGGTAGCCATCAGACGGGATAAATCGCATGTATTCACTTTTTTTTCTCCAGTGGTTCTGACGTCATCCTAAAAAAGCGCATTGCACTTGTTCCGCGTTGATCGAAGGGCGTGGGCAAAATCGATCCCGAACTAAACGATGGACTCATTTAATTAGGGATACATTGTTGACAGACACTGTCAGAACTGTCTTGGATATGGTCGCGACGTTAAAGGGACTGAGTAACATTGTCCAAATCCTCAAAATAAAATTGTAATTCTAGCGGTTCCCTCATACCTTGTTGTATTCGTATTAACAATAAAATCATGGGACCGGTTTCGGTTTTTCAAATTTCCCTTTCGTTACAAAGATATGTACGATTTATGTTTTCAGATAATAAGAACTCCATTGGAGTTTTGAAACCGTATACAAAGTGAGTGCAGTGAGTTAGTGAATATCACTTTGCATTTTTGCTCATTACTCGGCCATGCAACGTCCAATTGACTTGAAATTTTCACACAATACCCCGTGGATATTCATCACTTTTTGCACATGTCAACAAAGTTACTAGATCCCTTTAATATACTAGCATGTAAATATAACCATTAATACACTTCTCTACAATTTCACTGCGTAATAAGACCGTGTTGATTATGTCTACTATCTCTTCAAGGAACCGTGTCTGTTATAGTGATCAACACAAACCCCATTCACGACTAAACCATACATGCAATATTATGAAGATTGAACATGATACTAACATTAAATACAAGTTCTGAGCTGAATGAGTAAACCCCAACGAAATTAGGACAAACAATGAATATAGAGTACAGAAGCCATGACGTCATCAAAATATATTTTTAGAATTTTCAAATTTTAACTTCATTTTCCAAAAGAGCACATCAAAATCATTTCCAAATACCGAAAATCAATTGCTTTATGGACCAGAGCACTATAACACTGATTGCCCATTATAGTAAAAATTCATTCGGATGGGCATATCTCAGCCAATACTTAACATATCTTTAGTCAATTGATTTTTGGTATTTGGACATTATTCTTGATGCTCCTTCTGAAAATGAAGTTGAAATTTGAAAATTCTGATTTTTTTGTTTATGACATCACACTTCACCACTCTATTACTCTAGCAAGGTAGACGTGATTCTCGTATAGTGTGCTCTACGCATATCATGCACTACTTAGAAACAAAAGTTGCCCAAAATCCCAGCAAAATGTTTAAATGTTAACGTTCAACATACCGGTATGACTTTCTTTAAACTATCATTAATAGATTGTGATGAACAAACATTGCCTAAGCTACAATATGATATCAATATCAAATCGTGGTTATCTCTGCTATACACCAAAGCA
>JBAMJV010008786.1:15000-41956 GCA_037951105.1 Echinarachnius parma
CTCTTGCATCATACTTGAAAGATATTCATAATTGATTACCATGATATATACCATTTTTATTTTATGAGTGGACCTCGTACACAATTATTACGTTATGTATGTTCACGATTACTTTGAAGAATGAACGTCCACTGATCATTCCGAGGTAATGACATGTCATGTGCCCGAGTTATGTGCGAATTGCAACTCCCCTACTCATTACACCAACTTCATTCACAGTTGGAATTCTCCAATAGAGATTTTCGAAATGTAAATACTTTAAGCATACATCAAAACAACGTGCCCCAAAACCTGTTCTTAAATTGGTGATATGAATACAACGAGGTATGTGAAAAAAAAAACACTCGGAAGTTTGTGGACACTGCTAATAGATCCCTTTTAAGTAATTTATGAGTCTAGAAGTTAAATAGACACAACTAAAAACATATACAATCACTAAAGATAAAACATTACTGCTGTTTAATGACTTTTTATTTTATTTATATCATTATAATATTTAATTCAAACATATAAAGAAACTGACCAGATAATGTGATTGAAAAGGAGCAAAGAAAATGGGATTTCAACGGGATTTGAACCCGAGACCTCCGGATTGCTAGTCCGGTGCTCTTACCAACTGAGCTATAGAAAACCCCCGAGAAAACCCTAGTATGGCGCTCGTCCCTGAAACCCCTTAATTTTCATTGCTCGAGTGGTCAGAAGCTATTATAAACCTGACATAAGCCCGAAGGATAGAAATCAACTTGGTGATATATATGCGAGGGATCACCAAAGTGATACAGCTTTTTAAAATAATTGTTTCAAACACATAAATAAACGGACCAGAAATATATATTGTGATTAGAATGGGATAATAATATTCAGTGAAATATTCCATAATTTCACTTTCAAAAGAAGCAACATAATATAGCCAGCTCCCTCCAAGTACAAGTCATATGTTGTTTCATTTAACATGTTTAAGTTCAGGATTACTTCATCTTGTACTTTGACAAAGAATTATAATGAATCATAAATCAGACAAAAATTCGCAAACAATAATTTTCGTAATGTTGAGTTGGGAAATAGAACATGAAAATGATATCAGAAATTATTATCGTTCAGATGTAGAGTAAACCCAGGTGTCGTATACATTTATACTAGTGAAATGAATTCGGGCTGCGTTCCATGTGAGTTCGGAATTGTCGGTTTCATGTCGGGGTCCATTCAAATATTATCGGGGTCGTATCGGTCTTGATTTGGCCGAATGCAAACCGAATTCACGCGATGAATAGAAGACCGAATGATTTTGGTGTGACTGCTAGCCCCAGTTCGGTCTCTTGTCGGAGCCCGATAAAGCGAAATTTGTTATTTAGTTCGGTTTGGTGTCGGTCTGGGTTCGGTCTTGCGGTGTGACTAGGGTATTACTTCGTTCCTTCCGTCAGGTGGCGACGGAAGGCCTCCACAGGTTCTTTCTTCCAAGTTCAGCGCATCGCAGAGTGAAAAGAGTTCGTGCAGTACTCGGGCGGTCTACATGGCAAGGGGCACGCGGAGTGAGGATTCCATGGCTGAACATACCGAGCATGGTGGCTTAGCGGTTAGAGTGTCCGCCTCATGCACGGGAGGTCCCGGGTTCGAACCCAGACCGGGTCATACCAAAGACTTTAAAAATGGTACCCTCTGCCTTCTAGCCAGGCGCTCGGCATTTATAGAAAGGAGAAGGGAAAGTTAATCACACGAGTTACCAGAGGACTGGCCCCCTTCTGTAGCTTTCGCTACATTTAGTAGACGTGTGGCCTAGGGCTAATGAATCGGAGATAGGCGCCGCCTTATGTGCCAACATTGGCACGGGAAGGTCTTTAAAGGGGTAGTTTAGTTTTGGTAAGGCTGAACTTTAGTAGCCAAAACATGCACAGTAAAATTATAAACTAATAGTTATAACTCCACCATGCTCGAAAGGTATACAAAATTACAAACGACTAAGTAAAAAGCCTGTTATCATTCAAAAAGAGCCATTAAAACACAAGAGGGCGCTTTTTAAAAAGGCATTGGTTTCAACAATTTTTCAAACAAAAGTATGCATGTGATGTTTTATTAATATAATGATTAAATAGAGAGATCATCAACAACTATTTAACAAACGCTTTTGAAAATTTTTGAAAAAGTGCAAGCATTTTTTTATTTTTTTCTAAAAATCATCTAATTATTTGGGCCCCAAATAATTATAAGATCAGATATATTTATTGATATTTCAGCCGTTTCTGGGTCGAATTTGACCAAATAAAGTTTATTCTGCCATTAAAATTGTATGTTCTCTCAAATTCGACACTCAGTTTTTCATTACCTCACAAAAAAATTGTGATGTGCAGCGCCCTCTCTACCAAAACTAAACTACCCCTTTAACTTAACAGCTGAACATGTAAACCTATTCCCTACTAGAATTTACAATCCCCAATGGATTAATACATGACCCACCATGTTCCCGTAGGCGATGGGTTAACCAGGCGGAGGGAGATATTTACTATTTCTATAGTATACTATGATTTAAATTTAGACAATTAAGTTTCTTTTGTTTCTTTCGTCCTCTACAGCGCAGAGTGAGAGAATTCATGCAGTGCCCATGCATGTAGCAATGTGTGTAAAGGGCGGAGTATGTGCCATGATCTTAAGGGTACACCCGCTTCTATTAACCGGGCAAAGGGGTTAACTATGTCTTAACAACTAAAATACATGTATGGACTTATTCCATACAACATTAAACAACTATAATTCTTTCTTTCTTCCGCTCCAGTACAGAGTGAGGGAGTTTGTGCAGTGTCCGTGTGACAAGTCAATGGGTGCACAGGTTTAGAGGCTGTGCATAATTGGTCACATAATGATGGGGCACATAATATGCAACTATAACCTAGGGAAAGTGGACTTAACACAATTCATGAACGATTCTTCTTTTTCTTCCCTTTTTTTCCAATTGCAGTGCAGAGTGAAGGAGTTCATGCAGTGCTCGGGCGGCAAGGGGCGTAGGGGGCGATGGCTGTGCGAATGCCCCGTGGGCTACAGCTGCGACTACTCACCGGACAACGGAGCGTTCCTCTGTCTGCCCGCTGACCCTACCAGGTATACAAGGCGCATCATATGGTCGAGAGGAGTTTAACCACACGGGTACGATCCTCCGTTTCGCGGGACGGAAACTAACCATGAAACTAACCAAAATTGGAAGAAAACAAAAACACCAGGAATAATGTTTTTTTTTAAATAAACTACAACGATCCAAAACTTTGATTAAGATATACATTGATATATTACGGGTAAGCATCGTGTGGTTGAAAAGTAATCTACGATCATCCGTTTTGCGGGAATGGGACGAACAGTAAGACAAATCACTTGAATATAGATACAATGTAATAAACAGATTACAGTGCCTGGTACAGTAACTACATTACGCCTTAGATAACCAAACCAAGACGCATCGTATGGTTGAGGGAAAGTTTGTGGATAACCGTTTGGGGGAAGGAAAGAATAATATATCAACTACGAACCTATTGGACAACAATGCCTTAAAAAGGGACACATTAAAATATTATATGTATTTAATATAATACCATCACATTTTAAATGCTACAATTCGGACACACGCAATGAACAAAATAGCATATCATGTAAACCAATGCGTAATATTAGAACGATTCTGAGTTACCTATATATTATTAATAATTATGCTCGCTGATTTTGTTTTTCTCCGCAAAGATTAAAGGGAAGGTTAAAGCTAAATAGGAGTATTGGGAAATGCCCCACAACAAAGAAAAAAATTACGCTTATATCATCAATCATGTGAAAGAATATATCATAAATTATTTTCTGTGTAAATATTTAGACAAAGACTGTTTTGAAATTGACTATTTGAGCGATAACATGTTCGAAAAAAAAAGCGTATACAACATTCCTGTTAAAGGAACTACAGCGTCTAGATGGCCTAATTTTCACAATTAGGCTCTCTCTACGTAATTTTTGTCATGGGAACGCCCCTTTTAAATCGCCAAAATGTGACGTCATCTAAAGAACGGACTAATGAATTGAATTATGTAGATGACGTAAGCCAATGAATTGTCAATCACATGTCAATCACGCTGCCGATTCTGTACCCTAAATGTGGGTGGGCGTAAATTGGCTGCTAAGTGAGATTTGGCATCCGAAAATTAGTCTAACATCACTACTGTGTTTATTTTAATGGAGTTTTTTTGGCAGACCTATTTTACAAGTCATCAACTATGGAATAAGTGCCAAAGTACGTTGTATTATTTAGTTCCTTTAATAATTTGCATAGTAATCTTGTAGGTTAAGTCAAAACTATTTTTAACTGGTGATGTATAGTAAATCCTTCAAACGTGTTCATTGAAAAATTACATTGACACAAATACATTAAGTTCTACCAACGAGCACATCCGTACCTAGCCTGACCTACACTTCACAGTGACGCAGTGACGCGGGAACTGGCATTTCAAAGACACCACTACCGTATGGAACGGTCGTCCAGTAGCGTAGCTTTGGTTTTTACGAAGGGGCGTGGGGGGGGGGGGGACCAGGGGGCTGTCATCACCATTTTGAGGGTGGCTAAAATGAGGATGATAATGAAGTTAGCCATTGCTTTTGGTCATCTGTTTTCCCGCAGGCATGATTGTTTGGTTGTATAGAGGGGCACCTTTGTCTATGTGGGACACGTGGGCACATGCCCCCAGACTTCCCCCCGTAGCTACGCCCCAACGGTTGCCCTCAGATTCCAAAATGGGGGACGTTTAGAGACGTTTTCTAAATTAAGAATCGGTACGTCGCCGAGTCACGTGTGTAGCCGAAAGGGCACAATAAATACGCAGAAACGGTCTGCCAATGGCAGTACAGACGTCGAGTATAATTAAATCACAGTTGACAGAAATAAAATGTTGGACAATCAATACCAGGCCTTTCACTAAAGCAATGAGAAAAAAACAAGCACGAATATGTATTAAAACAAAGTATGATGTTCGTGGATATTAAAAGTTATTTTTGTTGAAGTTAGATCTATAGGTATGTGTATGCCAAATAAAACAAATGCATATTTCAAATTTCAAGGAATTATTGTCACTACCATCATAGAACATAAATAATTATTAACGCAATTCGTACCTACTTTATATAATTCGGATCTTGATATGCGATAAATAAGCTGCTGTCATTGAAAAGGTAATATTGTTTGTGTGATATCATTGTACATGGAGGTAGCTGAGTTTCGCGTATTGGATATTACAATAAGGCCCACCAAATGTACGAATGAAAAGGGCTACACTATTAATAGCAGTAGACATGTTAGTGTAGGTTTTAGTTTGTTGTTCATGGTTCGGAGAAACATGTAGGTAAACCAGAGGTGTTTATCTGACACAAACTTAAAGGGATCTAGTAACTTTGTTGACATGTGCAAAAAGTGATGAAGGGTTGATACAATGTATATTGTTGTTATCTCATATGTCCACAGGGTATTGTGTGAAAATGTCAAGTCAAATGGACATTGTATGGCCAAGAAATGAGCGAAAATGCAAAGTGATATTCACTAACTCACTGCACTCACTTTGTACACGGTTTCAAAACTCCACCTGAGTTTTTCTTATCTGAATACTTCAATCGTACATATCTTTGTAACGAAAGGGAAATTTGAAAAACCGAAACCGGTCCCATGATTTTATTGTTAATACGAATACAACAAGGTATGAGGGAACCGCTAGAATTAAAAATTTTATTTTGAGGATTTGGACAATGTTACTAACTCCCTTTAATCGCGATCGATTTGTGACAGGGCCGTCTATTTCAAAAGTTTTCGTCACACAATTTCTCCATGATTACGGTGCTTTACCCCCGTCTATTTCTTCCCCTCTCTCTCTCTTTTATTCTTTCTCTCCCTCTGATAAATATGTCTTCTAATAATGAACTTTCAATTGGCCTTTAAATGCCCAAACTTGTTCAATAAATGAACACATGCTGGGCGTGTTGTATGACCCTATTGACGTTTCTTCACGAATTGATTTGTTGCAAATGTAATTAGCGTTACTCCTGGGCGAAGTTATACGCCTCCACGACCACGACCACGACCACGCCCCCACATATTGTACGTGGTTTAATATACCAATATCAATGTGATGCAGTATACTCGACTATAAAGGAAATGTTTACCCGTATATACATTAGATGTCTATTTATCTGCGATTTTATGTAATATTTTAGTAATACAAAAAAAGAGAATACAAGAAAAGGTATCGAACAAACAAATAAACAGAATACAATTAGTCTTCGGACAAACGTGCTTCGTGTCGAATACTCGACACCTGTTTTAATTATTGCATTCATGTATCAATAACGGCAACTCCTTATACAAAATCATAATTATGTCGTCTTCCACACTTCATATTCCTTCGAACTTTACTACCATGCTACTGCATTTTATTACTTCAAATGTATGTACCGGGGGTGTTTCACAAAGATCCTAAGTTGAACTTATCTCTAAGTTGGACTTAAAAAGTATGGAGAGCCATTAGTTTCTTTGACAAATCATTTTAAAAGTCATTTTTCAAAAGCATAAAATGTTGATTTAAATCATTTCTATTTTCTATTATCAAGGAGATTCCATGTTTTTGATGTACAATTAAAGACAGTCTAAAATACTTGCATTCTTGGTTTTGAATATATTTTATTCTAAGGCTACACATGGCTTTCCATAATAGATATGTCCAGCTTAGAGTTAAGTTCAACTTAGGCTCTTTGTGGAACACCCCCCCCCCCCCCCCCCCCGGTATCATAATAAATAGACTAACTCGTCTCCTTCCGTCTTTTGTCTCTTTACTGTACACAGTGACTACGATTCGGTTGCTAACCGAGTTGATTAAACCCACCAACTCCCACGCGGCGGATATCCGAAGACATAAGTCCGGGGCGGACCCCGAACCATTCTCATTTTAAGTGTTGTTAACTCAAAAATGTCAAATACTATTTTATTACCTGTTATGACTTGTTATATATTGACAGTATTCTTTCTCATAAACTAATTCATAATTATGTTGACATTCTTATCCTCTATGAAGGAATGTTAAAAGAGAAGCAATGCATTTATAGGGGTTTTATGGCCTAATGGTTATGATTGTATTGTAATCAATCTAGCATAATAAAAACAAAACATTCCACAAATGAAATGCATCTTGTGAACAACTATCATTTCGTTATTATCCATTATTTATTTAATTCGGAAACAATTATGAAATTCGTTTTTGGTAGAACATGTATACACAGTTATTTTAATATGTTTACGGCCATGTTAACAACAAATCTTTACTCCATTTGTGGATTTAAATGAATATTGACGAGAAGCAACAACATTTTGATTTCATTCAAAGCTTACATCGTGTATGTTTATTCGTTTGCGTAACATAATCACTGGGGAAGTGTTTCACTAAACGCTAACTTCGATTTAAGCATCAATTAAATAGGATGATTATCACTTACAATCGATGCTTAATCGATTTTGGTGTTCGTGAAAAAACCCACAGAAGTGTATTTTTTCATAATAGAATGTTTTCTGTATTTTTATTTATGTAATTAAATCATAATATTGTTATAATTAAGCTGTATTATATTATATTTATGTTCTGTAATCATGGATCAAATAAAATGAAATGCACCCAATACGGTATTTGCAAAATGTACAGAAACACTTAATGCTGACAACAGATTGTGATTTTATGATTGTAATTAACACATTCATGATTAGTTCAACATGTAATACAAACATGCTTAATTTATGTCCATGATTGACTGTGAATAATACTTGCGAAATCGTTCCCGTTAATTAAGTAATACAAACAATGACACTGTATAACCAGGTATATATATGTCATTCTATAACAAGTTCGATAATTATATCAAATCATGTAGATTATAACCACACATCAAACCAAATGATTATTACTTCAATGTGTGTACTGCGAGTGATGATTCAATACTTCAGTTTGGTATTCAAGTATGCTTTGTTCCAATGTACAATATAATTATCAATGTAACAAACTCTGTTTGGATGTATATTGATTGTGCTCCTTTCCTATTATATGTGTCAATTGATGTCCATCTCTTGCATTTACTTTAATTTCTTGTTATGTTAAAAAGAACAATTTCGAAGAAAATCGGAGAGAACTCACAAATAGTATAATCTATGATATTATCGTTAAATACCTCATGAATATCTATTTAAAAAAATGATGTGTAGATCAAATAAATGTATGTTATAACCAATGTTATTATGTACGTACCTTTCAGTTCCCCTTGTGATTTGCACCCAACAACAATATGCCTTTTTCATCGACATAATCTGAATCGTAGAGTGAAAATCATATTGGTTGTTTTATACTTTCATCACTTTGAATTATTATTCCGATGAATAGCTTATATACCCAACCTGAAAAATACGAACAACTTTTATCGTTTTCCCTAAATTGAAAATATAATTTACTCTTAACATCCTCACAATGATGTGAAGGGCATCTCTGCATTTATGGCATATGAAAAGCTAAATTCATAAAGGGGATGTATACCGTATGTGTTTATCGATTATACATTATTATGTGATTTTTTTGTTGCTTTGTATAGTCGTATAATTAGACATAGAATAACTAAAGGAAAACAACATAATTACTAATTTCGCTCTGATTATTTGCTTGTAAACACCGCGTGCAATATATTTATACATATATATTATTCGTCGTATTATTATTATTACAACGTTGCGTTCGTGAAACTGTGCGTAGAACTTAGACTAATCATCTAGCTTTTGTAGTTTGTTTGTTTCATATGACGTTGTTTCGTTACGTTTTGTTTCTTGCTCATTTTATTTTCAATCATATGTGTTATTTCAAAATAAAAGCATTACAAATACAATACCATCCGCATTTGAATCAATAATTTACGTCACGTGTGTTGTATGGAAAATATTCCCAGATAATAAGACAGAATAAATTAGCGGTTCTCACATACCTCATTGTATTCTTATTACCAATAGAAGCGTGGAACAGATTTCAGGTTTCCACATTTCACTTTCGTTATGTGTGATTGAAGTGTTCGGATTGATAATTATCTAGTGGATAATTATAACCGTGTACAAAGTCAGTGCAATGAGTGAGCGAATATCACTTTGCATTTTCGCTCATTACGCGGTCATTTGAAATTAATTTATAATGCAATATTCACACATTACTCAGTGGACATATAACATTAAAGAAATACACATTTTATCAACCATTTGCTAGTTTTTGCACATTTCAACAAAGCTATACTAGATCCCTTTGGCGTAACATAGTCATTCCCCTTGTATAACGTGCGTTGTTGTGTGCAGGAGATTTTTGTTTGTGTGTGTGAATGGGTGTGTGCGTGTGTGCGTGTGTGTGTGCGTGTGTGCGTGTGTGTGTGTGTGTGTGTGTGTGTGTGTGTGTGTGTGTGTGTGTGTGTGTGTGCGTGTGCGTGTGCGTGTGCGTGTGTGTGTGTGTGTGTGTGTGTGTGTGTGTGTGTGTGTGTGTGTGTGTGTGTGTGTGTGTGTGTGTGTGTGTGTGTGTGTGTGTGTGTGTGTGTATTGTGCGTCAATTCCCGTACGTTTTCTATCAGGGGTAGGTACGTGGATGTGTGTCAAACATGTGTTAGTGCTATGTTAAAGTGATACCTGTAAAGTGTCAGATATTGCACAAAATGACATTTGAGACTTCAATGCTATATCAATATCATTGTAAAATACAATTGAAAGATTTGTGAAAGTTTGAAAGAAAATGAACACTGTTTACCTAGTGAAAAAAACGAATATTGAGTTCATATTTTATCACCGAATACTGATGGTCTGCCATACATTTGTCAATCTCCGGAATGTTCCCACGCGTGCTGCAATGCGGACACGTTTAGCTACAACAATTGTACTTTTTTTAAATTGCGTTGATTAACGTTTTTGGAATAATGATTTTCAATGATAATTATCTTCATACTAAAGGGACATTTGAAAAAATCAAACCCTATTTTATTATTCTCTTACCATAAGCTAAACAACACGGTAGAAGAGAAACGAGGAAGCTCCAAGTAATTTTAGTGGATTTGGACACTTTACAGGTATGACTTTAATGTAATTTTGTATTACTAGGAAAGTCACATACGAGGAAAACATAATTAAACAAAATTTACAGTAGTATTACACATTTCATCTCCAATCTAACATGAAGCTATAATGATTACAAAAAAAATTATAATATTGAATAATGCTTGAATGTTTGAAATGCTTGAAAACACGTAAAAACGGCTAACTTATCAGCGCCGTTTTCATTAAAAAAGCAGACACCTCAAGTTTCAATATTTTGTAATCAATATATGTGAATGTGATGTTTAGTTACAATAATAAGTCAATAGAGAGGTCATAATTTTTTTTTTTTTTTTTTTTAACAATGTTGGTATATTTTCGGAACTGTTTAAGGTTCATAAATATTTTCTTAAATTAATGCATAATTACAGTTGGTCCCTACATTACGCTAATATTATATTAATGACTATTTCAGACAATTTTAAACCGATTTTAATCAAGCAAAGTTCATTCTGTAATTGAAGTTATGTGTTTTTCAAATTGTACACTTCGTTTTTCATTACCTCACCAAAAACAAATCTTAAAGCTCCCTCTAAACCAAAGCTGAACTACCCCTTTAAAATATTATAGCAGTAGTATATCGTGCGGGTCTCGATCCATCATTCCATTCGGGAAATGCTTCCTATAGAAAGTAACGTATAGGTGACAGTTCATGTTCTTATAATGACTTGAGAAAAGGGCACATTATGCTATCATTCGTGTTCATGTCAAAACCTGACCACCTAATTATATATTTAACAATGACTTTACCACGTATAACTGTTCCCGTGGTTATGCTAAATTATAGACAATCTGCGTGCGGGGAGCGAACTTAATTCACTTTGTGTGGAAATTCCATCAGTTTCGGATAGATAATACATTTTCCGGATATGAAATGCTGAGCAGGCAATTAACGTAATTATAACGATCACATGATGTAATATGCATTATGCTCCAGTCACACACACCGGTAAAGCATTCCCTTAAAAGCCAAGTATTTGCATATATGTGGAATGCAATCAAACGGCGCTATTCGTTGGCAATTTCGTGGCTATACCGTGGCGATACGTGACAATACGTAGAAGAACTGCATGTTTTCGAGCCATTTACGGGAAGGACATTTAAATAATAGGCATGTTGTGGCAATGTTTTGAAACATTCGAATTGTTGACTCTTTACATTTCCGTAAGAGGCACACAAATCTCCTTATGTCACGTATTGTCACGTATCGCCACATACTTGCCACGTAAAAGCCACGAAATTGCCACTGAATGGCCTCGTTTCATTGAATTCCACAAAACTGCCAATACGCTGCTCTAACGGGAAGGGAGATCGGATATGTCTGACTGAGACTTTACAAGAGAGTTAAATTATTTGTTTTACCATGTGTGGCGGAGATCAACGGATTGTTATAAGAGAAAGATATTTGAAACGCAGGAATTCACTTGTCTACCCTCCCTATGTTGGAGAGAGAGTGACATTCTGAATCAGAGCGTAATTAAAAAGTATACATTGCGAGGTTATGACAAACTATGAGAAGTAACTGAACATCCATTATTTCTAAAAACAAACTTAACGTTTTGATTAGCACCGTCAATGAATAGTGAAATGATAAGCGTCATTTGCATAAACTTCGCGAGCGATAATTTTTATTCGCGGTATGTAATTAAAATAAAATACATATTTAATGCCTATATACACATAGCTTAAAATAGACCAATTTGGTATATCCATTATGAAATTTATGTGGATAATCGTTCAACGGAATGTTTATGTTGAAAAGAGAAGAACAAATTAAACATTTTGAAGAACAAAAATGGTCGAATTATCAGTTCACTATAGCTGAACGGCGCCATATTTATTTTACTTACAGCTGCTTCTTGAACGAAAATAGCCTCCAAACTTGCCATAATTTCAAACAGCATATAAATACGATTAATTAATATATATAAACAAATTAATTATGTATATGCCTACTTCAGAATCAATAATTAAATAGTGTAATGATTGTCCCCTATGTTACACCCCCTCGGAGAATTACCTATAGTCTTACACCATACACTAGAACTGCACATTTTAAAGTGCAATAACCACAAAGCATACGGTATGCAATGGCAGAGATAGGATCAAACCAAGCGGGGTAAACTCCGCCATTTTGATGAACATTTTAACACGATGTAGATGGCAATAGAAAGATAGTTTCCTTATTTAATATGCGTTACACTTTCACAAAAGGCTATGTATTTCAAATTGGAATTACATAATGAAATGCATCGCGTTCAATATACTAATGAATGCGCAATGAGTGAGTGCCCCATCATGGGCGTAGATACCTACGTAATACCTATTCATCAGGGGGGATGAATGAATAGATCACCCCCCCCCCCCCGATCTACGCCCATGCCCGTCATTGATTTATATATAGGACCCCACTTTAAAACTATATGTTATGTTTAATACCGTCTGCACAGAAGTCTACCCGCGGTGGTATGCAATCTGCATTCCTCCCCACATATCATGCATGTGGGGTTACAGGGGGACTATGATCCCTATAATTACCCCTTCCCCCCTACTCCAAGTTTACACCACTGATTATATTCACATACGACACGTGTTATAAACCTGTTCGATACTTAAATAATTATGCGAATTTCCACATGCCCTAGAAAGGTCGAGAGTACCGAACACAACATTAACCCGTGAAGGACTGGCCCCGAATATACTACTCGGGATTGGGTTAATAAAGAATACATGTTTACCAAATAATACTAATACTAATAATATACGCAGTTTTTTTTTTATATATAGGCTAGCGCTCATCACTTTGCAGATGCACGTCTCTATGCGCTTGTAGTATTACCCTGGTCGTTACTGGTACAGTATACAAAATAATGAATGTTTATGAGTGGAATGGTACGAATATTTGCATGAGGTGAAAGATGGAATGTTACATTCAACGAGGCCAAGCCGAGTTGAATGGAACATTCCATCTTTCACCGAATGAAAATATTCGTACCATTCCACGAATGAAAAAAAAAACATTCATTATTTGTTTTATTTGACACCTACTTTATTTGCTTCTTCGTGTTATAATAATCCGCACTGTCGATTAAATCGTCCAAATCGGCATCCGTCAGCAAAATAATTCCCGGTTCTGCAGCAGCCATGTTATGTAAAAAGTACAGCTGCCTTGCATGCATTGCGTAATGTTTGTTAATGCGCTTGTTCATGAATGGAAAATCTGCGCAATGCACGCAGTTATTTTTAACGCGCGCTGGCTCGCACAAAACAACAAAATAAAAAGTACCATTCCACGTTTAATGACGTCAGAAATCGTGGAATGGTACTAAAAAAAGTTCTATTCAATGAAAATGACTTCAAAATCGTGGAATGGTACATTTCCACGAATGTCATGTGACCTGAATTCAACCAATCACATTGCGAGAACATTCTAAGGTATCATATAATATAAACCCACACACTTATCTTGCGCACCATCTTAACTCCCCGGGTCGCCCAGGCTAATGAATGAATGAATGTATCCATTATTTTCAAGGATAAAAAGATAACAATCATATAAGAAATGTTAAGAAACAAATTGTATTAAAAATGACCCTACAGAAATAGCAACTATTGCTAGTTTAGAATCATCCAAATGGGATAACACCGTACGTATTGCCAATTTAAACATTTATTAATCTTTGAAGATATTTGAGTGTAAACTGGCTACAAAATATAATGTGCGCGTTGTGATCACGATAGACAATTACCGTACATTGTCGGCAGAGCTGATTGTCACGTCTTGCATGCAAGGCCATATTGTTTAATGGATAACTATAACATACATGTTGCGATAACTTTACACCTTACACCACCCCACCCACCCCCCCCCCCCCCCCCCCCCCCCCATACAGTGACGCAGTTATTACTTCAATGATGGACTATGTGTGCGAAAATGTGACGGTTTTTGACGACATTGGTAGAGATTTGTCGATTGGATATCTTGCAAATCATGCATACGTGTTGAAATAGCGGGTGGTTGATTGTCATTCAATGTATTGTATGTATGTATGGACTACACTTTCTAGTACACAGTTATGTACAACGGCTATAATAAAGCATTTATATAATATGTTTTATACAAAATAGCTGGTATACAATATTGGTTGATATCATTTCTGTTATATTTCGTTAAATATCCGTTAAAATCCATTCCAAGCGAAGAAAATGTATAATCTAAACTAAAACAGAACACAACAGACCCAGGGGAACGTATTATTTGAGAAATGGATTGTGTTTCAGTTAATTAAAAATCGCTCATGACAAAACACTACTTTGATAAACTTGTATGCTAAATAACCTGACTGTTTCTGAACAACAACAACGACAAAAGACACGATGTATGTCACTGATCTATTATTTATAATAATTGACATGATTTTCATCCAAAGATGGCGCTGTTTATCACAGCTCGTTCCGATGCATTGCACACCGTTGATCGACTGTGGGCTATCCACATCTCGTAGTCTGACAGATCAGACCGGATATCGAGGGGGCGCCATGTCCATTGGCTTAAAAATTAGTTTTCCTCTATTGATTCTGTCTTTCGACAGGTAAAATCTTTTGCACGCCATTTTCCGCCATTGGGGGCCGGGGGATGATATGTCATTTCGACCATCTTGGGTGAGGAAGCGAAGCGACCAACCCCGCAGCGCGCGTGCGTAGGGGTTTATGACGGGGGTCGGGGGGGGGGGGGGGGGGGGGTAGGGGACACAAAATAGTATTTAACCGATGGAATGACACTGGAAAGTCAACATACATTGTTTACACGTAGCACACTGTCTTGGGATCACTTTCGCAAGAACCCCTTAGATGGTTGGGAAATAGGGGCCCACTAAGTAATAGTCCCTCCCGGGGGCCCAGGAGGGCAGGCCCCCGTTAGCTGTTGAGATTAAAGGTAGTGTTGAGTATTGGTATTTCCCGAAGTGCCCCCCGATATTTGTTTGTGAGATAATGAAAAACTGACTGTCAAATTCGAAGAACATACAATTTTAATGACAGAATAACTTTATTTGATAAAAATCGGTTCAGAAACGGCTGAAATATCCATAAATATATTTTTATTCAAAATGTTCTTCACCGGCAATCACCGGGCGATATTTAGACCTTTTAGAAAAATTTAAAAAAATGCTCGAAGACTACTTTGAAAAAAAAATCAGAATAGGTTTTTAAAAAGTCGTTGATGATATCTCTATTGAATCATTATTTTAACAAACATTAAATGCACAATTTTGTATGAAAAAAGGCTAAAACCAATGATTGTTTTTAATAGCGCCCTCTTGAGTTGTAACGGCTCTTTCTG
This sequence comes from Echinarachnius parma, assembly GCA_037951105.1. Lineage (NCBI taxonomy): Eukaryota > Metazoa > Echinodermata > Echinoidea > Clypeasteroida > Echinarachniidae > Echinarachnius > Echinarachnius parma. The sequence goes on from JBAMJV010008786.1 coordinate 30,495, forward strand.
AATGATAACAGGGGGTTTACTTATATAGTCGTTTGTAATTGTGTATACTTTTCGAGCATGGTGAAGTTATAACTATTACTTTGTACCGTAATGGTGCATGTTTTGGTTATTACTAAAGTTAAGTTTGACCAATACTCAACCTTACCTTTAAGTGCACTTTTACAATCACACGGATGGAACCATGGTATATAGTCAAGGAATACCCAAAATGGAATCTTAACGGGGGTCCAGGGGGCTTTTTGATTTTCGATATCCAGAACTCAAGATGTTCATTATTAAGTAAATAGGTAAAATACTTAGCTATTAAATATTTATTTATTTATAATTCGCTCAATTTTTGTGGACATTGCGAGAAACCCTGAATATAAAATAGGGATAGTTCAGTTTTGGTATAGAGGGCGCTGTTACTTTAATGAAAAACGGAGTGTAAAATTTGAACGAGCACACACTTTTAGTTACAGAATAAACTTTGCTTGATCAAAATCGGTTCAGAGACGGCTGTTTGTTTGTTTGTTTCGTATGACATATATGCACATTTATAAATTCAAGTCTAGGTTTCTCAGCCAGGTCAGAGCAGCATCTGTTGTCTGATGAATCCCCTCAAAACTATCAGGAGAGGGCAGTCGTTTACCACATGCTTCACTGTCTGGTCTGGGTTCCCGACCAGACACATTTTTTTTAATAAGCATTATAAAGATAATAAGCTAATTTGCATATTTCTGAAATAAAGTCAGAGGTCATTTGCTATATAGGAATAGTGCAAACATATTGAAAACTATTATTTAAAGGTGTTTTGGGGTAAGGAATTCATTTCCAATGCTTATTTGCGTGTGCCATATGGGCAACACCCTGAAATCCAATATGGCTGCCCCTAATTTGCATATTTATGAATATGATTGGTTTTTGGTGGCTGGGGACATTAATAAACAAAAAGTACAGCAATGCATATAATTAGCATAATTAGGTTTTTCACCTAATTTGCATATTCCCATAAATCAAGTAAAATCGTATATATATTGTGACCCCGAAAACTAAAAATTACGAGTAATACCACTTTTCCAAGGTTTTGGGGGGCAACAAATCCATTTATGATACTTAATTTGACTTATCTCCATGGCAACCCATATAAATCCAAGATGACCGATCCCAAAATTAGTCGAGCTAGGATACAGTCATGTATTCCTTCTTTTGGTTATAAAAGCTCGGGATGATCTTTTTTTTTAGTTCAATCATTGGAATAAGCAACTAGAATACTGGACTCACAATTCAGTTTGGTCTTAACAGTAAAAAATAATACATTTATGAAATAAATGCGATCAAACAGACTAATAACATTCTCTCCTTACAAAAGCCAAAGGCGGCTATCTTGGATTTATATGGGTTGCCATGGTTTTATTTTGAATTAAGTATCAGAAATGGATTTGTTGCCCCCCAAAACCTTGGAAAAGAGGTATTACTCGTAATGTTTAGTTTTCGGGTCCACAATATATACGATTTTACTTGATTTCTGGGATTATGCAAATTAGGTGAACAACCTAATTATGCTAATTATATGCATTGCTGATTGTTGCCAAGGTGGCAACAAAGCTGAAATATCTTTAATACATATGTAGAACATGATTGGAACATAAGATCCTGTACTTTTTGCTCATGAATGGATTAAACTACCAAAAACCAATAATATTCATAAATATGCAAATTAGGGGCAGCCATCTTGGATTTCAGGGTGTTGCCCATATGGCAAATGCAAATGGACACCGGAAATGAATTCCTTACCCCAAAACACCTTTAAAAGTTTAAATAATAGTTTTCAATATGTTTGCACTATTCCTAGATAGCAAATGACCTCTCACCTTATTTCAGAAATATGCAAATTAGCTCATTATCTTTATAATGCTTATAACAAAAATTGCTCATTGTTGCCGAGGTGGCAACAAAGCTGAATTTTCTCTATAAACCATTTAGAACATGAATAGTAAGAAAAACATTGGACTTATGAACATTTCTAGGCCCTAGAGATGACTACTGGACTATAGTTGTTTGTAATTTTGTTAATATACCTTTCGAGCTTGGAGTTTTCTATTCGTTTGTATAGTTTGTAATGTTATGGCGATGGTTTTGGTTTCTAAAATTCAGTTTGACCAAAACGGTAATATCCCTTGGAAGATGTATTAGTCTAGGCGATTGGTGCGAAAATTGCTCGGAAAATGATACAAGTATGAAATTTTCTACACATGTAGGTCTCATCATTCTAAGCATTTTCAGAGGTGGAGCCAATGCAAACTGTACATAGTATAGCAACGGTTGCTAAGCAACGTATTTTCCATAGCAACCAACATGTAAGATGCCTATAGACCAATTTTTCCGAACAATTTAATGTATTTTAATATCTGCAGCTTTGCTCTTCATCATAACACCACCCTGGAGCAATTGCAATATACACATCATAGCAACAGTTGCTAGGCAACACATTTTCCTTAGCAACCAAGCAAATTTGATGTCTGCAGACCAATTTTACTAAACATTGTAATGTATTTCAATATATATTGCTTTACTATGCATAATATATTCACTCTGAAGCAAAAGGCCACCCCACAGTGCACATGGCCTTATAATGGTTGCTAGGCAACGCATTTACCTGATTGTATCAACATTTGGGCTTTTCTAACCTGTCAACTACTGTTGGCCAATTTTTTACTTACTGAATGTAGATGCGTAGGACGTTGTGTACCCTTGCTCCCCTACGAGAAATCCTGCTCTATTCTGATCTATCCTGGGCTAGATGTTCTGCCTCATGAATGGATAGACCCATATCGCACCTAACTTGGTCCTTCCATCTCGTAGGAGGTCGTCCCCGTGGTCTGCGTGCGTCAAAGTCATTATGGTATGCTTGGTATGGTAGGCGGTGATGCGGCATGCGTACCACATGGCCAAACCATTTCCGGCTACGTTTTGTTATTTCTTCACATATGGCGCTTGGGATTTTCAGCCTATGTCTGATCTCTTCGTTCCTTATTCTGTCCATTAGGTGAACTCCAAGAATGGTTCGGAGGCATCTCATTTCAAATACCTCAAGCTTACATGTAGATCTATCTGATTTACGGAGGGTCCAGGATTCTGCTCCATATGTGTCAATAGGGAGGATCAGGGCTATGTAGATCCTGACTTTGAGTGTCCTTGAAATATCTTGGTTGGACCAGATGGCGCTTTTCAGCCTTCCAAATGGCCAGGCTGCCAGTCTTGATCTCCTCTTCACGTCATCTTCTATAGAAGGTACCATGCTGCCGAGAAAGACAAATTTATCAATTTTCGCGATGTTGGTGTTGTTTAGTGTAATAACTTGTTGGTCCTCTGTCATGATTCTGCATTTCGTGGCATTGATTTTCATTCCCGAACTTCTACATGCCTTTTCCAGTTCCCTTGTAAAGATTTGGAGGTTTTAAAATACAAGTTCCATGAGGGTGGTGTCATCTGCATATACGCATGTCACCCATCTGTATTCCACTGTCTACTTTTTGGATGTCATTCATCACAAATTCCAGGAATGGGTTAAAGAGGCTTGGAGAGAGGAGGCAGCCTTGTCGAACACCAGTTATGACATCAAACCATTCGGTTATCTTACCGTTAACCATAACAGAGCAGTTGCTTTGCTTGTACATGCTCTCTATAAGCTCGACTAGGGACTTGTCCACACCAATGGAACGTAAACATTTCCAGAGAGCTTCTCTCCAAATAGTATCGAATGCCGCTTTAAAATCAAATGTCAAGTGGATTGGTATCTTTCTTTCTCTGGCCTTTTTGATGATCTGTCTGACGACAAACACAGCATCTGTGGTGCCTCTACAACTTCTGAACCAGCATTGTTCCTCAGTCAGATGGTTCTCAATGATTCCCTGTATTTTCCTGAGGACCATCCTACAGAAAACTTTCCCAGGTATGGAGAGTAGTGTTATAGCCCTGTAGTTGGATGGGTCCAGCTTGTCTTCTTTCTTAAACACTGGAGTGATGAGACCCTTGCTCCAGTCTTCCGGGGTTTACCTTCCAACCATGCTGCATTTATTATTTTGAGCAGGAGTAGTCTCGTCGGCTGTCCACCAGTCCTCAGGGTTTCGGCCGCTATTTTGTCATAACCACAGGCCTTGTTGTTCTTCAACAGTTTTATTGCTGCCTCTACTTCTTCAATTGTGAAAGGTTCACTTGGGTTATCGGTAGGTTGAGGGTCAGGTATGGTCTGAAGAGTATTTCGACCCTTGGAAATTGCGTGTTAAGGTGGCCGCTAAAATGTTCTTCCCAGCATTTCAACACTTCTGCAGGAGCCGTTTTAAAGATGCCGTCCTTGTTCTTTACGGCAGGTTGCATCTTGTCTCTTTCTCCAGATAGTTTCTTAACCCTCTTGAAGAGCTCATGGATGTTGTTCTTTGCGTGAGCAATCTCCATTTCTTCCACCTCTGCGTCAAGAATTTTCTTCTTCCAATTCTTCACTTCATACTTGACCGTTTTATTGAGTTTTTTGTAGCTCTTCTTGTTGTGGGCAGAGGGATTGTTCATCACCAGGATTCTGGCTTTCCTCCCTTGTTCACACGCCTTACAGACATCTTATGGGCGACCTTTAACTTGTTTTGACCTTTTGAAGCCTACAACTTCTTCTGTGATATTATTGGTAGTATCCCTGAATTGCTTCCACAGCTCATCTGCATCCGTGTCCTGAAGCTGAAGTTGTGGTTCAAAGGCACCTCCAATCCTGGCTTTAAATGCTTCTGCTATGTTAGAGTCCTTAAGTCTGCCAACATCGTAGCTTTTGGGAAGGCTCTTCATTCGCTTAGACTTTGTAGGTGATAGCTTTACATTTGCCAGTAGGCCCTACTCGATTGTGGTTTGACCCAACCTCTGCTGAGCAGTATGATCTGCAGTAGGACTTGATGTTCTCTAATTTGGTAATGATGAAGTCTATCTGATTTATGTAATGTCCACACGGGGACGTCCATGTTGCCCATTCTTACATTCCTACATGTTCCTACATTCTTTGTGTTGGAAGTATGTGTTACACACTGCCATTCCGTGTAACATACATAATTCTAGAAGCTTCTCCCCTCTGCTATTGAGCTGTCCTAGTCCATACTTGCCCAAAGGTGGTGCCCATACTCTGTGGTCCGCTCCTACTTTTGCATTGAGGTCACCCATCACACTTTTTAGAGAACAGTAGTTGTCATGATATAGAAGTTTAAATGTATGTATTTAGTTATAGTTACTGAGGTCACTTATTAAACTTAAATAATTGTGAGTCCATATATATTATGGTATTAAGTATCGTATATATAACCCCCTGCATCAGCAGAGAACCCTCTTGTTGTCACCGATGGTGCTAATGTACTCTGTATACCTGCACGAGACACATCCAGCATTCCCAGCTAGCCACCTGACTTCGGGCCGATGTCGGAAGTTGGTTGCCGGATGTCGGCATATCGCCGTTGCTTCGAGGTTAAAATGTCCGCCAGCCCAACATCGTCACGACGTCATTTTTGTGATATATTGGCATAACGTCATTTTCCGACAATGGCCCAACATCATCTCATGACATGATGTTGGGCCATTGTCGGAAAATTACGTTATGCCAATATATCACAAAAATGACGTCGTGACGATGTTGGGCTGGTGGACATTTTAACATCGAGCCAACGGCGATATGCCGACATCCGGCAACCAACTTCCGACATCGGCCCGACATCAGGTGGCTAGCTGGGTTACTCCCTGCAACCATGAAGAAGCAGATTCCAGGATCATGGTACATGTTGCCGATGCTGTCAGACAGGGCTTTCACAAGATCCTTGTTCGGACAGTAGATACTGATGTACTTGTGTTAGCAGTAGCAACTGTACAGCAGCTAGGAAGAATAGACCTCTGGATCGCATTCGGAACTGGCAAGAACTTTCACTACATCCCGGCTCATGAGATAAGTGCCTCCCTTGACCCACAAATATCGTTGGTTCTTCCGGTGTTTCATGCTTTCACGGGCTGCGACACTGTTTTCCAGTTTGCCCAAGTTGGAAAGAAGACTGCATGGAAAATGTGGGAGACACATGATGAACTCACTGGAGCCCTGTATGAGCTGCACTGTGCACCAGATCAGATATCTGAAGAGACTGAGGCTGCCCTAGAGTACTTCACCATTCTTCTCTATGATAAGACAGCAACATGTACCTCCATCAACGAAGTCAGAAAGCTTCTGTTCACACGAAAAGGGCGTCAGATGTCAGCGCTTCCCCCCACCAAGGCTGCATTACAGCAACATATCAGAAGGGCATCATTGCAAGGTGGGCACCATTGGGGACGTACTACTATGCCATATCGCCAGATGCCCTCCCCTTCTGAGTGGGGATGGACTTGCCCAGAACAGTTGAGACCCCTGTGGACAAACTTACCTGAAGCAAGCGCATCCTGCCCAGTGCTGCTGAAGTGTCAATGCAGGAGCAGGTGTAGAGACTGCAAATGTGTACGAGCGCTCTTAAAATGCACTGTGTATTGCACATGCACAGGAGATTGCGACAATGCCTGAAACTATGATCAATGACTTACGACTTCATGGCGAGAACATGTATTGTTAAGACAATCCATCTGTCCCAAAATAGCTGGTTGCTTCCATGAATGTATTGCCTAGCAACATTGTTTCAATTTGATGTGGGGTATCATACCATAACCCTTACTAATTACCTTGCCATAGGCCTTATATTGATAAGAAAATTGTTTGAGTTAAATGGATACCATGTGGAGTGATTGTTTTCATGTGTACACAGCTTGTTACTATGGTAAATATGTTACTAAGCAACTGATTTTTTAATATTATTTACCAATTAACCTTCATAACAGTTGAAAATATACCCAAATATTTCTCTGTTAGCTGTTTTAGGCAGTGAGACGTAAAAATCATTTACAAATAGACAATTACGATAAAAATATACAGTCGTTATGGTTTATCTGTTGCCTAGCAACACAAAAATGTTGTTTTGTATTAATATTGACACTTAAAATGACATTATAGCACGTCTTTAGTTAGTTTTGATGCTAAAACACATAGCATCATGCTTTTGGAATGAATAAGATATGCTTAAAAGGCTCGTTGCTAGGGTCAATAAGTTTCTTAGCAACCGTTGCTAAAGAACGGGCCGGATGCATTGGCTCCACCTTTTAAAATATTCAGTATAGGCTCAAGTATAACTGTATCAAGTTTCATACTTGTATCATTTTCCGAGCGATTTTCGCCTTTTTTTTGCACCGATCGCCTAGACTATATCACCTTTTACATAATGCATGAGAGGGGCCAATATCCCTTCACTTTAATGTTTATTTATATATTGGGGGGGGGGGGATATATCCCACCGTGATCGACGCCGTTACAACTCAAGAGGGCGCTCTCTAAAAACTAATTGTTTTTACTTTTTAGCCATGATTTTTTATACAAAATCGTGCATTATTTGGTTGTTTTGTTAAAATAATGATTCAATAGAGATATCAACTTTTTAAAAACCTATTTAGATTTTGTAAAAGTAGTCTAAAAGCATTTTTAATTTTTTTCCTAAAAAGTCCCCTGGCCGGGAGACTTTTGAATAAAAATATGTTTATGAATATTTCAGCCGTTTCTGATCAAATAAAGTTTATTCTGTCATTAAATTAGTAACCATTTTAATGTTCTTTCAAACGGACAGTTTTCATTATCTCACAAAAAAATATTTTGTGAAGTGCCCAGGCCTCTAATCCCCTTAATTATTTTGATGAATCATATTATGGAGTTTTAATTTTGGGACCTCTTTGTACTTGGTTAATAGCAATAGTTACTAATACTAAATCTTGTTATAACATGGTGTCTGTATTACTAGTATTAAATTAGAATACCAGCCTTCTCGCCAGAAATAAATGTATGCATGGGCATGGCACAGAAGCAAAAATTTAGTCTAACAATACTAATTTACTAGCATAATTATTTAGCTTGAACGCCCAAGAGTGGGAACATCTTTTTAGTCTTTCTTAGGTTGTGGTGGCTCTGAAAAGAGCCGTTGTTGCCAAGAATCGAGAACTCGTTTACTTCTTCTTCTTGGGGAGAAGGACGGCCTGGATATTGGGGAGGACACCACCCTGGGCGATGGTGACTCCACCAAGAAGCCTGTTCAACTCCTCGTCATTGCGGACAGCCAGCTGCAAGTGTCGGGGGATGATGCGGGACTTCTTGTTGTCGCGGGCAGCGTTACCGGCGAGCTCGAGGATCTCGGCAGTCAGGTACTCGAGCACGGCAGCAAGGTAGACGGGAGCTCCGCCACCGACACGCTTGGCGTAGTTGCCCTTGCGAAGGAAGCGGTGAACGCGACCGACTGGGAACTGGAGCCCTGCACGAGACGAGCGGGTCCTGGACTTGCCGCTTCCCTTTCTGCCTTTACCACGTCCAGACATGATGCTTAGTTTTTGTTGTTATCGCAGTGTTGAAAATCACGAACGAATGAAAAGTTTAGTTGGGTGAAAGTATTTATAGGATATACTCGGATCCGCCGGGTTCCGAGGGCTCCGTGTAATAAGCGCAGTGAACAACTTTTAGCCAATGAACGCACATGCGATGCAGTGCGCTATCCAATAAGAACAATTCGATCAGTGAACAGCTCCTAATTTGCATACTATTTGCATGACTATTTGCATGTCTGTTCAGTTGGCGCGCATTTGCATCTCGCACTCGAGCGAGCTTGATCGTGCGCGCGCTAAAACATCAACATTCGTACGGTATGTAAATTAACTCGCAAAATATTCAGAATTCGAAAGTACATGACTGTAACAGTACTTGTACGTAATTCATCAATCTTTAAAATCAGTTTCAAAGAAAATTATGTAAATTTTGTACTTCCCGAAAATCTGAAGTGTCTCATTTTGATGATTATTAATATACCTTAGTATTTATATTCAATCATTAAAAATAAAAAGGGTCTGTGCTACTCATTTAAAAATACAATGTAGTTCTCTTTTATCTCTATACACATTATGCCTAATAAACTGAGTGGGGGCCCGTAGCCTGTATTTTGCTCCTAAATATCATTCACTGTACTGTACATCTAATTGCCTCTATATCAAATAAATGGCCTAGGCTTGATTTGTAACTAAGCCACCCTTTTAGTTTTACGCCCTTAAACTAAGGGACTTAGTAACATTGTCCAAATCCTCAAAATCCAATTGGAATTCTAGCAGTTCCCTCATACCTTGTTGTATAATTAACATCTTAATTCGGTGTTTCAGATTTCCCTTTCGTTAAAAAGATATTTACGATTGAAGTGTTCAGATGTCAAATTATCCAATGGATCGTCAGAACCGTGTACAAAATGAGTGCAATGAGTTAGTAAAGGTGACTTTGCATTTTTGCTCACTTACTCGGCCATATTATAAAGTCCATTTAACTTGAATGGAAAAGTAGTCCCATTTGCTCCCTGCACGCGCGGCCGGGATGCGGGATCGCGCGCGCATATTACACAACGTGTCAAACTTTCCTCTTCACGAGCTCCTAACACGCTAGTATGAACATGAAATACTACCAATTCCAAACCAGAATGAATTGAGAGCTGGGTCACTCGGCATTCGATTCTTTATATTGTTTTTTTATAACATATTACAATTTGGAAGAGAATCAATATTGCATCTCGTCGGACCAGCTCTTGAAAATGACTCTTGAGCTTTATTTTTATTTTTCCCCGCCTTTTTGTATCTTATACACGCAAATTGTACAGTAATGTAGGTTACGCGCGGCGAGGGTCAACTTTGAACGGTTGTAACTCGTCGGCCGAATGTTCCTACGATCTGGGTCTCTCGGCATTCGATGTTAAAAACATAAATTTATAACATAATGTAAAACTCATGCTGATTGGTTACTGAACGTCGTCGGATATAAAGATTTACTAAAGAGCCTTTTATTTTTAAACCAATCGCCTCTATGGACATAGCGCCTCATTAGCATATCGGACGATTACGTCATATGACTGCTACATTCATTGGTGGGTGAACGTACGTACAGTATTTTGTACGTACATATTTTTTAAACATATTTTTTGTGCGCTTAACATTATGGAGATCAAATATGTTTAAAATCATGTAACGTTAGTGTTTTTCATTTCATTAGAATCGAGAACAAAACTGCTGATCTAGAGCGATTTCCGCTCGAAAGATACTGCAATCTACCTATTTCCGATAATGGACAAGTCCAAACTTTTAGACCGCGTATGCTCATGAATAATTCATGAGGCTTGAACTTGAGCGCGCTGTGCGCGCGTTAGCGCAGAAAATTGATTTAATGGGAATTTCAGTGCAAAACTTTTCCATATGGTTTTCACACACCTATAAATAAAATAGTGGACATATCAGATAACAACAATATACAGATCCTTGTGCAATCACAGCCAAATTAACAACATGACAGAATATAAATCAGCAAGTTAATAATATAACAGATATGTGAAGAAGAATAATAATTCATCGCCACATGGTTCATGGGTTCGAGGGGGAAGATCTACCGTAGACTTTGTAGACTCAGCCCCGCTGTCGAATAGTACACGGAATACAGTACAATTACAAATCATACTCATAGGCGTCGATTTATTCTCACCATTTGTGTTAAATTTAGGTGTTATTCAGTTAAACACTATTTTATTTCACCTATATGATAATCATTGACCATATTCGACAAGGTGCTAGCGAAGCAACTAACCCATCATGCAGCTGCAGCGTGTCCCGTGGCGGGGGGTGGGGGAGGGGGGGGGGGGGGGGGTGACATAGAAAAGTTTTAAACTGAATAACACCTAAAGTTAACATGAATTGTGTGCTTGTAGCCCGGGGGGGGGGGAACACTAAATTGTGGGCAAATATGTGCCCCCAGGGTCTCAATATAGGGCCTCCGGAACTGAACGCACCGTTTACAAGGCGGCCCCCAAAAAGGGAATGGGGCACTTATTACAAAATATTGTAACAAAATGATTATGCATCTCGGATAGGGTGTCTTTTCCAATAAAGAACGATACAAAGAACATTCATTTTAGCCGTGTAGTTTTTGTTTTAGGGCGCTGTGAGTGACACCATGACTGTCAGGCTCCCATTTTGGCAATTTTTACCAAGTCAGTGCCTGATAAATCGCACTTACAAGACTTACTGCCGCGTGTAATTATATATACCTTTCTATACATTATGCAGCGTTAAGCTCAGCGAACCCCAAATATTTGTAAGTTTGGGGGATAATTATACAGGCCACCCCCACCTCAAATATTGGAGGGGATATATCCCAATCTGCATTGCTGCCCTCCGCCAAGAATTAAGTATAATAATTATTGGGTACTCGGAAATGCCTGGTATATAGATTGTGATGGGTGGGTGTGTAAAACATAAGTGCACTCTATTAAGTAGCACCTGCCAGTGGCGTAGACAGGTTCTTACACCTGGGGGGGATGATT
>JBAMJV010008787.1:0-62510 GCA_037951105.1 Echinarachnius parma
AAACATACATAATGTTTGCATATTAACAAGTTGGAGTGACAATCACCTCCACTTTCAAATGTATGGGGGGGTGGGGGGGGGGGGGGGGGGGGGGGGGGGGGCGGGGCACAACTGGTAGTGGAGCGATTTTGTGCATATCCTAGTATACAGGTGTTAACTGGTGGTGGAGGTAAAAGCACGGAATGTTCCACTCCCGATGGATTTTAAATGATATTGAGGGGACTTATTTTCTTCACGAAATAGCATTTTAAATTCCCGACGGGAACATTCCATGATTTTCCCGACAGCAAAGTGAACAACTGTTTTATCTTCTTGAGCCCACTGAGCGCTTGGAAGGAATACTCCCCAGGGAGTGGAGATGGTGCACACAATGTGTGCTGGTTTGCATTGTATCCGTTGACTGGGGTAATAATAAAATTGTAAAGCGCTTAGAGATGATTATCAATCGTGATATTATTATTATTATTATTATCATCTGATTGCCATGTAACAGTTCCATGTAATATCCACAAATATTACATGGCAGCTCATGTACTGTATTTGCTAAGTTAGGTGATAAAAATACAGAATGTATGCATATTAAAAAGTGGGAGTGACTATAACCTCCACTTTCATATTGGGGGAGGCATGTCCCCCTCCCCCCTCCCCGATCCCCGTCCCCCAGGTGCATTAATTGTGTGCATTCAATTTTGTTACCACAGTTGTATTTAGCAGTTCAAATTAGTTTTTAGCATTATAATTCATATTGATTATTTTGTTTGCATTCGATTTAAAACGTATTTCGATTTCGAGTAAATTCGTGATTACGTAAAACCGCCCTCCGGGAGATCCAAGGCGCAATTGAATGCTTGTATGTACTTTTATAATGTCGATCAGGAGAGAAATATAAAACTCACGTCTACTTCATTCTGAGTATAACTTGCAACTGAGCTTTATTGAATAAAAACATACATTATACCACGTGGCGGATAAAGATAACTCATTCCTGGTAACTGCGCGAACGCGCAGTATGCCGGTTGTGGCCGGTTACCGTTAATTAGGGCGTGGGAAACTGGGAAACGAACGTGATAATATCAATTTGATTTAGCAACACAATAAATATATACAAATAGTGTTTTTTTTTAATTGAATGCTAAAGTGGAAAATCACTTGATCGAATAGCTACATCTTATGAACATAATGCAATTTTAAACCAAAATTACAACCGTTCAGCTCAATTTCGTGAAATTGAATGGCACGCTTATTGAAACGAATGAAAAGCTTACGAAATTGACCGAAAAACATATAAAAGATGTTATACGTCTAGGTCACAAATGCACCGGATGCCGCACAATGTTTTTACCTACATTTCGGATTGCGATATCGAACGATGTCTGCAGTATATTCGTGTATTGGCAGTCCCGTAGCATGGGGATACGTTGGGTGCGTACACCCACCCCCCCCCCCCCCCCCCCCACCCCCATCCCATTCAGAAAGGTCCACTTTTTATCGTTCTCGGTCTCGTGCAGCGATCGGCCCATTTTACATTTGACGACCCCAACTCCTTGCTTACAAAACTAATATAGTGGTCTAAATCAGCGACGGGGGTAATATTCCGGGGGGTAGTTTTCCGGGGGGTAATCGTCCGGGGGGTAATATTCCGAGGGGTAATATTCCGGGGGGGGGGGGGTAGTTGTCCGGGGGGTAGTTGTCCGGGGGGTAATAATCCGGGGGGTAGTTGTCCGGGGGGTATTTATCTCGCGGGGTAGTTGTCTTGGGGGGTAATTGTCTTGGGGGGTAGTTGTCTTGGGGGGTAGTTGTCTTGGGGGTAGATGTCTTGGGGGGTATTAGTCTTGGGGGGTAATTGTCCTAGGGGGATAATTGTCCGGGTGGTAGTTGCCCGGGGGGTAATTGTCCTATGGGGGTAGTTGTCCGGGGGGTAATCGTCCGGGGGGTGGTTGTCCAGGGGGTAGTAGTCCTAGAACCTAGAAAATTAATAATGATGCGAATCGTATTTGTCTTTGCTTTTCTTTATTTCTCTCTGTAGTACTGTTTATTCGTAGAAATCATTTATTTGCATTATATTTGACACAGATTCCGGAGCCAACAGGAGTAAAGCTGCCAAACAAGGTGTGGAAACTGAAAACTATGGCGTTATCCACTGCTAATTCCATGGAATGCATGGCAGCCACACCAAAAGGTAGTATGGCTGTTGGGTGTGCCTATGGAGGGCGTGGTATCGAGATATACTCGTCTGATCTCCAGCTGCCGCAGAGTGAGCTCAAGGGAGTGACAGTCTGCGGGATAGCCTTCTTGTCTGATGGCCGATGTGTTGTACGCGACATGGATATTAATAGGAGGGTTAAACTCACTGTGTCACTATACACCCAAGAGTGGGAGAAGATAGATGCAAGGTATGAGACTCTGAGTTGTGATGAGGGTGAGCACGGTGATATCACTGTAGACAGTGATGATCACATCTATGTAGGTTACAGGAAATCCAAGAAGATCCAGGTATTCAAACCAGCTGGTGGGAAGCCAGTCAGGGAGATAGCATGTAATGGGTATGAACCACAGCAGATATTTGCGATGAAGTTAAGTAAGATGATGGTGGTAAAAACTCACAAGAATATTTCACGTACGATGGATCCATCAGGAGAACACTTAACCGAACGCAAAAGTATAGAGAAATCTAAAGATTGTTATGTATTCCCTGCAGTATGCAAGGATGATACGATCCTCATAGCTACCGTGAACAAGGAGAAGAACAGAGTCACCATCCAGCGTTACACGAGCAAGCTGCAACACATGGCGACTCTCATCACTGATCACGTGATACAGAAACCCAAGAGGAATTGGGCATATCTCCAAGAGTTCACATCCGGGGAGATAGCCTTCTGCACTCCTGACAGGCTTTATATCTTCTCTTAATCAGTTACACCGGTCGGTGTTTGATATTTTGTATGTTGGAATTTCACCAGTATAGACCGCTATGGGCAGTGAGTGATATTCACTCCCACAGGCAGGACAGGTTTTTGCTATGCCAGATAATGTCATAGTTTAGTTTACTATACTTAAAACAATGTCCGCGATCTACTTGTTGCAAGAACACGCATCATTTACTATGAAAACAATATTACGGTAGAAATGTCGAAAATTGTATTATTATTTATGTCACTAAAATAATTCCTTAACTTTAAAAATATAGCATTACGGCTAAAATATATGTTATAGTTATGCATTATTATTATCATCAATGGAAACTAACGTTGATGGGATATTTCCTCTCCAATAACCTATTTGATACTAATCGCTGTCAAAGATCTCAACTCATGATTGTGATCTATGAGATACACTTATCAGATGAAGTTGTTTAAAAAAACATTTTCCAGATAATGCAGACGGGTTGGTTACAGTCCGTTATTCCGAAGGTTCAGTTATTCTGATGGTTCGTTATTCCGAAGGTTCGTTATTCCGGAGGTTCGTTATTCCGAGTGTTCGTTATTCCGAAGGTTCGCTATTCCTAAAACGAAATCGGGTTCGTTATTCCGAAGGTTCGTTATTCCGAAAATAAAATAGGGTTCGTTAATCCGAAAATTAAATCTGGTTTGTTATAATACTATAATTTGTGTTTTGTTTATTTAATTTACAGCTTGCATTAGCATACCCCTCCCCCTTTCCTTCCCTTGGCCAGATCAATCAAACATTTAAGTTCATTTTATATCCTTATATGAAATTATAGTATTATTACAAACCCAAATTCATTTTCGGATTAACGAACCCGACTTCATTTTAGGAATAGCGAACCTTCGGAATAACGAACCCTCGGAATAACGGACCTTCGGAATAACGAATCTTCGGAATAACGAAGCGCACCCCACATAACAATGGTATTCATATGTCGCGCTTTTAATTTGTTATTCTATATAATTTTATTTGTGTGGTTGCATTAATTACAATTAAATTAGTATAGTGACTGGAACCATTCGATTAACGAATTTCACAATTAATATAAAACTCACCTTCCGTTGAGATTGTCTTTTACACTTGTGATTGTGATTCACATGCCGTACACATTTCTGTGAGAAAGATAATTGTTAGAAGATTCAATGTCATGAACTACCTGTTCTGTATGATATAGTATACATAATATTTCCATACGATGTTGAAAGGATAATTATACCGCGTTCATCACGTAATAATGAGGCTATATATATTTAAATGGATATATTGTTAGTCGTTATATTATGAAGCAGGTTTGGCTGTTGTTGCATAATCATACTGATGACGATTATGCCGTTTCATGATACATGCAGTATAAATATATTGTGTTAACCTAGATTATATTGCGATTTTGATGGATGTTTGAAAATTATAAAATATTATCAATAGAATTGTAGTGCATATAGTATGAAAGTGTCACTTTGTTTATATTCTATAATATAATGGGCTTATGGTCTTTTGTTATTATTTTTATAGTTGCTTGACGTGTAAATATAACCATTATAAGGTGATTCTACAGTGTATTACAATCACGTACAGTAGCCTATAATACGAGATATCTCGAACTAAGATGGATTCCTTGTCATAATTCCTTTAATGATTTCAATTAAAGGGATAGCTCAGTCTGGGTTGAGAGGGCGCTTCAAGGAATATTCTTTTTGTGTGATTTTAAAATTGTATTATCTTACAAAGCTCGTGATTGTTAAGACAACATTTGCTTTTTGTATGAAAGTCCAATAACAAAAACAGCAAAATATCCATAAATATATTGGATTGGAATCAATATCGACCCCACATTTTATTCAATAATTTGAGAAAACACTTATTGGGCCTAATCATGTTTGTAAATACATGTATAACAACGTGCATGCTCTTAAATTGTTTATGATCATCTCTTTATTCATTCATTTTAACGAAGAGAATTTTCATTCGCAATTTTTAATTTTGCATTGATGGCTACTATTTTAATGAAATAAGGCTTCTAACCTAGTCGTAAATAATTGTTGTTTACTATTCAAGCATTATTGACTTATCATTTTAATTTTAAATGATAACTTCCGAGTTTTAGTTATTTATTTTTAGGTGACCCAAACTATATTCACACAACGCATTGGCAGTATTTCATATTGTTGTGTTATCCCTTACACGGCGATGTGAACTATTCATGTTTTGTTGTGTCCAGTACTGAAATGAGCGACTGTGTGTATATTAAAATACAATGATATCATGATTGCATACAGTGAAACTCGTTATGGTTCGAAATTTGAAGAAAATGGAATTCTTTTTCAGTTATCTATAAATAAATATATAGTTGTGGTTGTATAAATGTATATTTCAATATTTTCGATAAGTAAGAATACATCACAAGAGGTGTTAGTGTTTAAATATCATACAGTTGTAGACCAATGTTTGCATTTTATTTGAATTTCTTCATACTGAATGTATAATCACGTTAACAAAAATTATATTCGGTGTTGGATGTTACTCGTAGTTTGAAGGTCCAATACGTAATCAAATGAATCAGAGCCGTAAATAGACATATCTAGCTATCACCAATTGTCATGTATGTTTCAATGACTGAATCATTCAGCATAATTGTAGAAGTTTTAGAATAATTAACGAATCCTGCGCAAATGTCCTAAATAAATATTTTAAATTGTATATCGATTTGTACATCGTAATTACTTTAAAGGGGTAGTTCAGTTTTGGAAGAGAGAGCGCTGCACAACACAATTTTTTCGTGAGGTAATGAAAGAGTGAGTGTCGAATTTGAAAGAACATGCAATTTTAATAGCAGAATAAACTTTATTTGGTCAAAATCTGTTCGTATTTATTTGGGCCCCAAATAAATACGATGATTGAAAAAAAAAAAAAAAAAAATTACACTTTTTCAAAAATTTTCAAAAGCGCTTTTTAAATTGTTGTTGATGATCTCTCTACTTGATCATTATTTCAACCAAACATCACATCCATAATTGTGTACGAAAAATGGTTTAAACCAATGCCTTATTAGAAAGCGCCCTCTTGTGTTTTAATGGCGCTTTTTGAATGATAACAGGCTTTTTACTTAGTCGTTTGTATGTTTGTATACCTTTCGAGCATGGTAGGGTTATAGATATAGTTTGTAATGTAACTGTGCAGGTTTTGGTTACTAAAGTTCAGCCTTACACAAGCTGTACTTTCCCTACCTGAAAGAACACAGTGTGGACCACAGTGTTAATTTGTGGCGTGTTCAGTGTGAAAACCGACTCACACTATGAATACTATTAAATTGCTCAGCGCACTATTTTACATACTGTAAACGCAGGCAATTTCACATCGAAAGTATGCTCACAGTATGTTCATAGCGTGCTTAAAGTATGTTCACAGTGAGTAGGGTTATGTTTACACTAGCTGTGAAAACACTCCCAATTAAACACTGTGGTCCACACCGTGAAACATAATGTGTTCACATTGTGTTATTTCCGTTATGGTAGGTGGCATGTGTATCAGAATGGGTGTGTAAGTGTCAGTGGTACGCTGTAAGATTATGCTTAGTATAGTGGATGAACAGGCTCTTGTATGTGTGCGTGTGTGCGCGCGCGTGTGTGTGTGTGTGTGTGTGCGTGTGTGTATGTGTGTGTGTGTGTGTGTGTGTGTGTACATGTCTGTGTTTGTGTATACTTGTGCATGCATGCGTGCATATTCGTATGTGTGTGTGTGTGTGTGTGTGTGTATATTTATTTATAATCCATAGAATTTGCCCCAGTTTGACAAGATATACATACAAAAATCCAAAATATCACGAATTACTTTAAAGTATGCTCGTAGGACTTTACATACTATCAGTCATTTAGCCTCTGAAGAAGATTATGCTAGGATTAAAAATGTAGGCCCTATATTGACTCTCATTTTACTACACAGGCTTTATTATAGTAGATAAGCAGTTTTCAGCAGTATTTTGCATCATCTCATATATACTATTGGCTATGACAAGAAAAAACATGCATACACACACTTGACCTGCTTCGTAAACTGTCATTTATCATATCATATTGTCAATTTAATTTGGGGCGAGGGGTGTAAGTGTTGAAGGGTAAATTTTGTTAATTTTTTTTTTTTTTTTTACAGTGGCTGTTTTTCTCAAATTAATAACAATACACTAATACAACTGTCATAATGATTACAATAGGTCGGTTATTTAAAAAAAAAGTTCAGCCCCTAAATTATTAAAAGTCGCAATCTATGATAACATCGTATGTATTTGTTATTGCGATCTTGTTGCACGGAGTTAGTATAGGTTGTTATTTAATGATCCGTTTTTGTTCTAGCATAATTGCTAGCATGTACATGAAAACTGCATACACCCACACAAGTAAAGCACTTTCATAAATAAAAATGAAGCAAATCATTATGTTTACTATTTACATTTCAATGATTTATTGTAGGATATAAATCTATTTTCATACATGGCCTTTCAGATGGTCTTACAAACCAAAATGTTCAAGCTTTCATTCAATATGGCTACATACTGCCTACGTTTAATACGATATTTACTTGTCAAGGACCGGTTACTTTTCATAATTGTTAAAAAATAATTAGATCTGCATATAATTGATTGGTTTATTGGACTGATTCGACCCAAAAAAGTAACACTGGATTAATTTCAGAAAATCATGTTTGCAAAGTTTGAGAAACATTATAGACATATTTACTAGAAACAACAAATTTGCCAGTCTTAAAATCCTGCTTTTTGGACGAAAGTGAATTTATCTTTACCATAGCTATTTGCATCAGTTTCAAGCAGAGCATAGCACATTCAACTATTCATGATAGTATGTTCCATTGATGTTAAAGCTATGCACACATTTCTCATCATAGATTGTGCATTTGCTTTGTTTTTTTTATAATTACATTGAAAATGATATGCAAATTCAAAATAAATTAAATAAATCATAAGAGGGAAACAGAATATTAAATATTCATATTATACTCTTTTTTAAAATCTTGGTCCCTTTAGGTTTTACTTTAAATATTAACATAAACGTCATAGTAACTAACACTTAACTCTAACAATGGTGTGCCCCATTGGATATTTATTGGGCATACATTCTGGTATATATCATAAAGATAGTTTTGGGACAGGTAGATACAATATGTTTCAACAAAATCTCATAAGATCCCATACAATGATACAATGGTCTCTGATTAAGTGGGTAGACTTTTGCAGAGCATTTCACCCATTTAAAGGAGGGGGGAAATCCCGGCTTTGATTCAGGTTCATAGCTTTAAATATGTGCCTTTATTGATATACCACACTCTTTTTTTCAAAGAAATCCTTAAGTTGGGAAAAAAAGGTAAATTTCATGCAACTTTTTTGCTTTATTTCGCATCGGCGTTCCATGCTCCTAAAAACAGTCATTTGTAGCAGAGCGGGAATGTGCGCACGTGTCACCCGATTCATGACATCACATGCAGACCGCAACGCGGAGGAATGTGCATTGTTTACATGCAGAGCCTATGACTTGCTTGTAAAACAAACTCGTTTTTGCTTGTAAATTGAGGTTTTACTGAAAATGCTTAAGAATTGCTAAGAAATGAATTGTAGCAGGATGCAGCTACACATCTGAGTGTATATCGTCCATGATATAAACCTGAACAAATGTTTGCAAATATTGAAACAAATGGAAATAATATCTCTGTGTCAACGTGAGTATTGCACTCAGCGTGTATGTCTATGACCGAGCTAAACTGCGATTGCCTGCAGGTGACGTCACAAAGATGACGTCATTTTTTGTTCGCCCGGGACTCAAACATAAGGGAAACTGACCAGAAATATTCTAAATAAATGGTATGGGCAAGAGAAAATAGGCTTCGCCGGAGAATCGAACCTGAGACCTCCGGATTGCTAGACATGTTCACACAGAAGTTAGTCAATAAGTGTAGGAACAATCCTGCCGAGTTTTTTTGCTCAAAACCATTTCGTTAAAAAGTTACGCTATTTTGATTAGGGGGGACTTACTTTTTTGTTGTGTTTATATAGAGTGGTATATTGTGTGCCTCCGCAACTAATTAATCACCACAATGCTTTCTTTATGATAGATTATCGATGTGGTGTGATGGCGAATGCAGATAAAACATGAAAGAATCACAGTCATCGATGTATTCATATATTTGCACCCCACAGAGATCGATCCTGCACGTTATATTGTTACAGGATTGATTGTTATATTGAACATAACACCATTCAATAACAATACTTTTTCGTACATACAGTACATGCACACGCAAAACAGAAATGAAAATAGATTTTAAAACGCAAGCATTCAAGGAAGAAGATTAATATGTTTTCCAACTGCCAAAGGAGAAACATCCGAGGCCGTTTTAGAACTTAATGGTCCAAGGATTTGAAATGATAGAATAGCGTTGGCATGGTTGACTAATTTGGCTTGATGGTTATCATGGTTGAACATGACTTGACGAAACAAATACGCTTATTATCACTGAATCATTTTGGAAATGTTTCATCTGGGAATTCGTTCAATCGCTAGTATTCGAATGTGATACCATCCAGTATGCTGTTCCCTTAATTCTTTGGCTCAGATTTACTATATCACCAGTCATGCCAGTCAGGAACTAACACACATGTATACTATCCTACACGTCGTTCTGGACACGTGGAGGATCTAACACGAGCATCATTCAAGGTTTGTTTGCTAGAAAGAGCTTAGCATAGTAGGTTTTTTTTTCAGTCAAATTTGTTGAAATAGTTGTCAAACTAACGATTCAATCATTGAATTTAGCACAACAATGACGGACGATTGGGATCATCTGTATATTGTATGAACTAAAATGATAGATAGATAGATATATCGGTATTTATTGAACAAAATTAACAAGACTGTAGTCCGAAGACTAAAATGCCTTGCGTACATGAACATAATTATGAACATACATGAATAAATAAATTACAACACAATAAAAATATAATTTAACATCAAAATACAAGAAAATGATACATATTTATGAATGCATTTGGCAAGAAAGGCACTAACATTAAAAATGTGATTATTATAATATGCATATTCTCATTTAATTTTAATTTTAATATAACAATAACAAAGAACCAATTTACTAATTCGTTACTTACTTTTAAATATATATGTAATACTAACTAAATATTGAATCTAACAAGATGTAAATTAATACAGTACATGTATATCTTTTGAAAAATTACACTAATAAGCATCACAAAAATGCAAAAATAAGAGCATGGAAATTATTTAATTAAAGGATATCAAATCCCACTATCTATTTTATATCATATTCCTAACATAGATTAAGTTTATCATACTCAATACTCAATACTAAAATGTTCTTTAAGTAAAATTTTTCGAGCACGCGATCACAATATAAGGATTTACAGAATTTGCTTTGAAATGCATGGACTAATTGAGCATTAAAAGGTCCGACATTAATACGATCGGGACACAGATCGATAGCCCAGCCAAGTCTGACGGGCACGCTGTGAATTGAATTTTCTCCAATATTTTGTCTGCATTTAACGATAAAAAGGTTCGGATTATACCCCATAAACCATTTTGTATACTTATTTAACACTATTGATCAATATAAACCGAACACAAAAAGTAACTACCCCCTAAACAAATGCTTATAATTTCATAACTGAAAATTATCTCAAGCTGTAATTTCGCCATAATATTTGTACGGTTGTTATGAACATTTTGTGAGATATCCATCACTTCATGGCTGAATAAACACAGATTAAAGACAAAGTGACCCCCCAGTGACCCACTTTCAAAAGTCACAAGAACTTGCGCATGCCTGTACATTGTTTTGAAACAGCACATGTATGGCTGAATGCATGAATGATGGTTTATAAAACATTGCTCATTGAAATTCCATCCATTTTGATTTGTTAAATGCACAGGTGGTTAAATGCATCAATTGAAATTGCAGCAGTTCAATTAGAAATTTCTCAGTACTCAATAAACTGGAATAACAATAATACTTTTGCGAATTTTGAAATATAACTATTTTCTCTTAAATGTGTGCTTACTCAAGGCATGGATTAATGGTTACTTTTTGGCGAGACAAATTCTTGAAATGATTCTTGGTTATGAAATGATGAGCTGTTATTTACGTGGGTAGTTACATTTTGTGTTCGGTTTAGATCAATATATTTATATGGTAGTTAGGAAAACAATATGTAAAAATGAGAAGTAACCATAGATGTTTTCGCTAACTTTCCAAATACTGTTATTCGGCTTTAATCCAATTTAAATGCTTATCATACAAATTCGGGTACGGTATCTATACTTACACATTTGAACGCTGATTGATCATTTTGTAATTATCGTTAGTTCCTTGCGCTGATTTGTCAAATTGATTGAGAAAAAACTAATTTGAATATACTGGAGAAAGAAATCCAATGCCATGAACGAAATTGAATGCTCTTAACTGATTAGTGAATATGAAGAATTTTAGCACACGAAGACATTGAAGAAAATTCGTTTTAATTTGAAAGAATTATATATAACAAAATTGACCAGGAAAATATATAAAAACAAATTAAACAATACTGATAGCCCAATACATGTACATAGTTTCATGTTTTCCTTTTCTTAAATGCGGTTTACAGTTTGACGATTGCATTATGACTAACATGTCTGTAATTATTTACAATTACAACTTCAACGAAAATCAACTGACATCATGTCAATGTGACTCGATAACCATGATAACAGCAAGTTTCATGGTAGACGAAATCACCCAAATCCTTAAAGGGTACCACCACCCAAAAATAATATTCTTATTAAAGAAAGGTAACATCTTTAGTATTCCATTCCATCAACAAGTTCACAAAAATATGTTTCCAGAAAAAAAATATATAATTGGAAACGCATCACCATTCTAAAGCATGCGTTCATGCGGTCTGAATTACGCAGACTGCTATGTGTGCGGTGAATTGCAACGTGTGCAGAGCGAACGAATCGCCCGGGAATCTATTGTTTACAAACGTGCGCGTGAATAGCATTCGCGCACTCGCAAATGGTTGGCCCGTATGGAACCAGGAAATAGCAGTGGTTCCGTAAGTGGTGGAAATTAATTGCTTTGTTTATGAATTACACAACCCTTTGCAAAATGTTGGGTATCTATTTGATATCACAAAACGGTACCAAAACATATAATAATGTGTTGTTCTTTGCCTGGTGGTCCCCTTTAAAGGGATAGTTGAGTTCTGGTAAAGAGAGTACAGTTTTGGTCAAACTGATTTTTAGTAACCAAAACCTGCACCATTACATTACAAACTAATAGTTATAACGCTACCATGCTTGAAAGGAATTCAAAATTACAAACGACTAAGTAAAAAGCCTGTTATCACTCAAACAGAGCCGTTCAAACTCGAGATGGCGCTCTCTAAAAACTCATCGGTTTAAACCATTTTAAATAGAATATTGTGCATGTGAAGGTTCGTAAAAATAGTGATTAGATAGAGAGATAATCAACAACTATTACAAAACTTCTTTTGAAAATGTTTGAAAAGAGGAAGCATTTCAATTTTTTTTTAACGGTTGGTTCAAAATTATCTAATAATCGTGGGGCACCACATTTGTTAGAAATTGTTACGTTTATGGATATTTCAGCCGTTTCTGAACCGATTTTGATAAAATAAAGTTTATTCTGTCATTAAAATATTATACTTTAATATTTTCCATTATCTCACAAAAAAATATTATGTGTAGCGCCCTCTCTACAAAAACTCAACTATCCCTTTAATATGTTTTCGCATAATTATACCAACAATCATTATTATGAAATGTGCTTTAAATGTATATAATGGTACTTGTTAAACATAAAAAGCCGGGCTATTTTAGGTTTTTCTATTAAAGGCCGAGGGGGGGGGGGGGGGAGGGGGATCTCGGCCGTGAAATGCCTAATCGCCGCGAAAATGTGCACGCATGTCAATGGAAGTATAATACATTTGTATGGTAATAAAATGTTTTTGTATATTAGTAATTTGCATATTTATGGTAATTTATGCAAACGAGGTCATACAATTTACATTTTTACCCATTACATTTTTTGGGGGGTTAGCTTATGTGTTGATAGTTTGTATGGTTTTGTTTAATTTAGGACTACAATTCAACTATGCTGAGCCCCTATTTTAATGGTGCATTTACTTTAATCATTATGTGTTGCAGAGCGAGAATAAACATTTCGCTTTGCCATTAGTATACTAATCAATTCCTTACAGAAAAACATTACAAAAATGTATGTATTTACCGGTTTAATTTCAGAGGTTCGTATATTGATGTTATTTATTAATTACAGCCATTTTAAATAATGTGCCAAATGAAGTAAAACTTGTATATTTGTGATATACCGTTAGCGGATATTATAGAATCGAAGATAATTGAGTCAAGATTGTCAACTACAACAAGGTTCGATATACATCCTGGCTCAGTGGTATGCGAGTTCCGCACGAACTGGACAAGTTGTGAATGGTAGGACCGCCCTCTATAACCCCACGCGTAACAATCTTAAGGGGTCTAGTAACATTGTCAAAATCCTCAAAACTTACTAAGAACTCTAACGGTTCGCAAATAACTCATTGTATCAGTATTGCCAATAGAAGTATCGAACAGGTTTATTTTTTTTCGAATAGTAGTACAATTTGTCAATAAAACTCGAATTTTAACCCTGTATTTTAAACAAACGATCGTATTTCTGAAACATTTTGAATTGTTATTTATCTTGATATATTTTTGGCACTGGCTTTGTCATATATTTGATCTGTATAACTATAGGATCGATCCTTAAAGAGATCCAGTAACTGTTGGCAAGTGCGTAAAGTGTCGAGTGATTAACGCAATGTGTATTGGAGTGATCTGATATGTCCACGAAGTAATGTGTGAAAACTTTACTTTAAGTGGATGTTTTGGGGGCTGAGATATGAGAAAAAATTCAAAGTGATATTCACGTACTCATTGCACTTCCGTACACGCTACGAAATTATCCCGTAGACAATTTCAAATCCGAACACTTCAATCGTAAATATCTTGAAAAACTAAAAACTAACAATCCCCTGTTTTTATTGTTGATATGAACATTTTAAGGTATGGGAGAACCACTAGAGTTCCAAGTACGTTTTAAGGAATTAGACAATGTTACTATTAAATCCATTAATCCACGTAAACAATTCATGATTGTAATTTGATTATTTCAATGTTTGGGTTCTTTTTGCATGCAGATGGCGGATTTTGCCCGCGCTGTGATGCGGAACCTGGAGTGTCCGATCTGCTTTTCACGTCTCACCCAGCCAAAGCAGCTTTCATGTGGCCATACTTTCTGTGAAGCATGTTTGACGAATCTTCTATCTACACAACCAAGGTGCGGATCTATTTCTTGCCCGGTCTGTCGGCAAGGTACTGCCATTGGGAAAGGCGGTGTTTCGAGGTTGCAGACGAATTTCTCGTTGAGAGGCATTTTATCGGACGTTAATGCATATAAAGCCGACGATGCAGTTGTGCCTCGAACTACCCACACAGGTTTGTGGAGCAACAATATGTGTGGCAAGAAGATAGACACATCCAGTGAGCAGCACTGCGTTGTTTGTGACAAAGGCTTAAAATTATTATTGTTGTGAATGCGAACAAAACATGTGCAACGCGTGCCACCAAACGCATAGCAAATTACGGTCAAATGTTAATCATGAGGTCTTGCGTGCAGATGATGTGAAACAGGGCAAGGTGGTGCCTAAGAGGAAGGTGATGTGTCAAGAGCACAATACCGGAGAGGTCGAGCACCAATGCACCGATGTATGCATCACGTGTAAGAAGCTCATCTGCGTTAGATGTATGCTGAAACATCACAAGGAAGGTCACGCGGTAACGAGCGCCGACGAGTATAAAGAATCTTATTCGAGCGCCGCTGATTCTCTCCGGGTGAAAGCGGAGGCCAAACTATCAAACGTGGTGAAACATGTTGAACTCATCGAGGCGGAGAGAGGAAAGTCAATCAAGCAAATTGACGAGCTCAGCAGAAAGAATGACACAACGTACAATGAAGCAATCAACCGGTTAAAAGAAGAGAAATATGCCTTCGATAGGAAGTGCAAGGCAGAGAAAGAAGGACTCTGTCGGAAGTTTGATGAAATGAAAATCGAGGAT
The DNA here is from genome assembly GCA_037951105.1 of Echinarachnius parma. Lineage (NCBI taxonomy): Eukaryota > Metazoa > Echinodermata > Echinoidea > Clypeasteroida > Echinarachniidae > Echinarachnius > Echinarachnius parma. Next base: position 15,156 of record JBAMJV010008787.1, read on the forward strand.
GAAAAGTTAGTTGAACGATTAATAAATGCAAATTCCCTTCTGATAAACAATAGCCAGACACCATTAGAAGTAAATACAGTAACAATTCGTGAAGCGCTTTGCGAGCAGTTATCGCAAGTCATTGGTGAGGACGATCCATCAAGTACAAGTGTACTAGATGTATCGGGTCGAGCAGGCAAGCTGAAATTGGAACAGAATCGGGAATTAATGAGAGCAAATATGGGAAATGTACAGTATAGCGAGTGGAAACTGAAAGCTGATGTAACGCTCCCCACTGCTGATACCATGGAATGCATTGCTGCAACACCAGACGGTAGGATGGCTGTAGGATGTTACTATGGAGAGTGTGGTATCGAGATATACTCTGCTGACGGGCAGCAGCAGCATAGAGTGCTCACGGGAGTACGCGTACACGGGATAGGCTTCTTGTCTGATGGCCGGTGTGTTGTACGCGACACAGGAAATTCTAACGAGTGGATACTCAATGTATCCCTGTACACACAAGGGTGGGAAAAGGTCAATGTGAGGTTTGAGACTCTGAGTTGGGATGGAAGAGGGCAGGGTGATCTCACTGTAGACAGCGATGATCACATCTATGTAGGTAACAGGAAAGCCAAGAAAATCAAGGTATTCACTCCAGCAGGTGGTAAGCCGGTCAGGGAGATAGCTTGTGATGAGTGTGCACCAGTGCAGATATTTGCGATGAGGCAAGGTAAGATGATGGCGGTAAAGACTCACACTAACGCTGCAAGGACGATGGATGTGTCGGGAACTAACATGATCGAACTGAAAAATGTAAGAAAAACGTATAACTTTCCCGTTCATGATACAATCCTCATAGCCACGATGAACGAGGAGAAGGACAGAGTCACCATCGAGCGTTACACGAGCGAGCTGCAACACGTGGCGACTCTCATCACTGATTACGTGATAGAGAAAGCAGAGAGGGAATGGGCTTACCTCCAAGAGTTCACATCTGGGGAGATAGCCTTCTGTACTCGTGGTCGTGGCAGGCTTTACATCTTCTCTAAATTAGTGACACCGGACGGTGTTTGAATATATATATTGGAATTTCACCAGTATAGACCGCTATGGGCAGTGAGTGATATTCACTCCTACAGTCATGACAGGTTTGTGCTATGCCAGATAATGTCATAGTTTACTAATTAAAACTATGTCCGTTTACTTGTTGCACGAGCACGTATCATGTACTATGAAAACAATAATGGTAGAAATGTCGAAAATTGTATTATAATGTATGTCACTCAAATGTTTCCATAACTGTTAAAATATAACATTACTATTATAATATTATTCGCAATCATTTGGGTAAAAATGTTATAGTTATGCATTATTATTATCATTATTGAAAACTAACATTATTTACAGAAATGAATGGTATGTAATATATAAATCGTGATGACGAACATAGTATAGACCATTTTAATAACGTTCGATTCCACAGCTATGAACACGTCCTCTTCGGGGTATTAAATATACGTTTACATTTATTTAACGCTAGTTGCACATCGCGAGGGTAAAACGTGTATCTCATGTAAACCCTGTTATCAAGATTTGTAGACGTCACGGACACGTCCATCTAGTCATTCGGTCATTTATTTTTACTCAATCAAATGAGCTGTAAAAACATTGCCCCGGTTAAGGATTTAGTTTGTTGGTTTATGTCACGGAATTATAGAAATTCGGCGATCATTATCCGTTGTTTCTGCATTCATTTGTATATCGACGGGTTTCTGCCATAGAGCTGTGCATATAATAACAAAGTATTAGGTCTGCCACTGATAAAATGCAAACTTCGTCAGACTGTCCTGGATTCAACGTTGATGGGGTATTGCTGTCAAAGATCTCGACTCATGATTGTGATCTATGAGATACATTTTATCAGATGAAGTTGTTACAAAAATGTAAATGAATAAATGATGAAAAATGGGTGGACAACCATGATTTCCAGAGCCGACGGGTTATCTACTTCACATATGATTTACTTGACAACGCGTATCCATATGTCGCGCTTTTCATTTGTTATTGTATATAATTTTGTTTGTGTGGTTGCATTAATTACAATTAAATTAGCAGGCTATAGTGACAGGTAGGCTACCTTGCGATTAACGAATGCTTATACCGCAATTTAAGACTCACCTTCCGTCAAGATTGTCTTTCACACTTGTGATTGTTATTCACATTCGGTACCATTTCTGTAAGAAAGATAATTGTTAGAAATTCGATGGCATGAACTACTGTACTGTATAAAGTACAATATATTCCCATACGATGTTGAAATGATAATTATACCGCGTTCATCACATAACAATGCGCCTATATTTAAATGGATATATTGTAATCGTCATATTATGAAGCGGGTTTGGTTGTTGTTGCATAATACAAAATGATGACGATTATGTCGTTTCATGATACATGCAGTATACATATCTTTTATTAACCTATATTATATTGCGATTTTGATTGATGTTGGAACATTATAATGGATTAGATTCATGGTGTATACAGTATGAAAGTGTCACTTTGTTTAGATTAATGAGATTTTGGTTTTCCTTATGGTCTTTTGTTGTTATTCTTATCGTTGCTTGACGTGTATAAAGATTATTATTATAATGTGTTTCTGTATTATACAATCATGTACAGTATACGAAATATCTCGTACTATAGTGGATTCCTTGTCATAAACCTTTAATGATTTCAATGTGTCTCCTTGAGAAAGTACATAGGTGTATGAATACGACATTTTGTGCCTAAAAGAATTTTTAAATTGTTGTACTTTACACTTGTTGAACCACACATTACATATGGCCTAGAAGTCTGGGGTGGAACTTATCCGTCGTATTTAATGAATATATGTTTGCTTCAAAAGAGAGCCATGCGTGCAATATGTTTTAAGAGTCCAAGGGAGCACACAGCTCCATTATTTATGGAATTATCTGTCCTTAAACAGTGATGTATGATTTGATAAACGATAAATTCTCACAAAGCTTAGTTACTTATTGTACTCGCATTGATCATTGTTATGATACTAGAAGTAAAAATGACGATAAATTTAAAATAGTTCCAGTAAAATTAGAATTAGCAAAGCAATCCATTTCATATATCGGACCAAAAATATGGAATGAACTTCCAAATAATTTAAAAAGTAAAATGTCAAGACACACGTTTCGCTGAAAGGTTATTTTTTAGATTCGAAATGATTCTTTTCCATTTGTATATATATGTTCGGCATTCTTGATTTTTTCGTATATAATTTTTGTATATAATTCCAATATTTATTTAATGCATATTTTATAAGGGCTAGACCAACTAGCATTTTGTGCTATTACTAGTTCCTTTTTTACCAATAAGTTTTAATTTTGTGGAATCTTTGTATTATATTGTAAATGTTTTTTGTTGTTGTTTCAATTGGTAAAAATAAATTTCATTTCATTTCATTTCATTTCACTACTACTCCTAATAATAATGATAAATATAATAGTGATATTGATAATTATAACAATAATATTATTTAATAATTAATAATAATAGTAGTTCGTATTATATAGTGCATAATAGCCTCTAAGCGTCAGACCCGCATTGTACACATCCTCTACTCCCCGAGGAGCATGCTAGCGGTGGGCTACCCTATTGGTGCACCAAGCTTATATGAAATTAGCCATATCAAAGACAAATGTTGCAAAATATAAACATAGGACGTGGTGCAAGCTTTTGGCTTTTAGCTCATACAAAGACCCCCAATGGGCCAAATATAAATTACCGCGGTAAACAAGGTAGAAAAACAACAAAAATAATAGTTGTGGGACATGAAGGAGAATCTTGGGTCCAAGAGCGCAAGAGCCGAGACCCCCCCACCCCCCCCCCCCCCCTTCGTTGTCATGTGGATGCCGATCCCAATCATGACAAATACAAATCATACAAATCATACAAATCTGTCGATTGAATACCTCCCTTTTAATGGTGGGGGTGTGTAATGAGAATAAATAACTTTTGTTGATGAAAAGCAGAAATATCTAGAGGCTTGCCAGGAGTATTCAGGATAAATCATTGTCTACCAAACGATGTATCGTTGCCATGGATACAAGTTCAATAGGTCACCGCAATTACCACATGCGATGAGACTTGCCTGAAGTATTCAGGATTAAGTATTTTCTACCAAACCATGAATATTTGCCATGGATACAATTTCAATAGGACAATAGGTGGCTGCAGCCACCACAATAACCGCATGCTCTCTCTCTCTCTCTCTTCTATTGTTTTGATCGCAACGGATTTTGAACCGAGTTTTTGATGTCCAAAACCTTGCGACGGGACTTGCGATGGGAAACTGCCGTCGCAAGAGAACACATGGCGCATGCGTTCCACGTGACCGGTCGTGCTATTGTTTGATCAACAACCCAAAACCGGGCTTATGATGCTTATTAAGCACGATAAATCACATGTAAGGTTTATTTTAGCCGAAATGTAATACACAAAACCCGTGTATGGCTATACTTGGGAATTAGACCGAATTTATTGCGATATTTGTATTCTGTTGTAACGTCCAGTTATTTCGAACATGATCGGCCCTTCATAAGTTCTATTGTCTTGTTGCAGGTCGTCGCAAGTGTCGTGTGACCACTCCATAAGTGGATGAACAGGCTCTTGTGTACATGTGTGTGTGTGTGTGTGCGTGTGCGTGTGTGTGTGTGTGTGTGTGTGTGTGTGTGTGTGTGTGTGTGTGTGTGTGCGTGTGTGTGTGTGTGTGTGTGATGTGTGCGTGTGTGTGTTTGTGTATGCTTGTGCATGCATGCATGCATATTCGTGTGTGTATGTGTGTATTTATTTTTAATGATATATTTTTAAAGATATACCAACAAAAATCCAAAATATCACGAATTACTTTAAAGTATGCTCGTAGGACTCTACATACTCGGTCATTTAGCCTCTGAAGAAGATTATGCTAGGATTAAAAATAAAAATGTAGGCTCTATGTTGACTCTCATTTTACTACACAGGCTTTAGTATAGTAGATAAGCAGTTTTCAGCAGTATTTTGCATCATCTCATATACTATTGGCTCTGACAAGAAAACACATGCATACACACACTCACCCTGTTTCGTAAACTGCCATGTATCATATCCTATTGTCAATTAATTTGGGGCGAAGGGTGTGGTTGAAGGGTACATTTAGTTAAAATTTTTTTTTTTTTTAACATTGGATTTTTTTTCTCAAATTAATAACAATACACAAATACAACTTTCATAATGAATACGATAGGACCGTTATTAAAACATTAAGTTCTACCCCCAATATATTGCAAATTGAAATCAATGATCTTATCCTATAGTATATGTATTGGTTATTGCGATCTCATTGCATGGAGTTAGTATTACTCTCCTTTAACAATTACCTTGTTAATTGTTTTTTAATGCTTGTTGGTTCTAGCATAATTGTTAGCATGTACATGAAAAATGCATACACCCACATAATTAAAGCACTTCAATAAATAAAAATAAAGCAAATTATTATGTTTACTATTTACATTTCAATGATTTATTGTATGATATAAATTTATTTTCATACATGGCCATTTCAGATGGTCTAACAAACCAAAATGTTCAAGCTTCCATTCAATGTGGCTACATACTGCGTACGTTTAACATGATATTTACTTGTCAAGGACCGGTTACTTTTCATAATTGTTCAAAAATAATTAAATCTGCATATTATTGATCCGTTTATTGGTCTGATTCGACCCAAAAAGTAACACTGGATTAATTTCATTTAAATCATGTTTGCAAAGTTTGAGAAACATAACAAATTTGCTAGTCTTAAATTCCTGCTTTTGGGACAAAAGCGACCTTATCTTTACCAGAGCTATTAATGGCTCATTAATCAATATGCATCAGTATCAAGCAGAACATATCACATTCAACTATTCATAATAGTATGTTCCATTGATGTTAAGCCATGCATACATTTCTCTTCAATCTAGATTGTGCATTTTCATTGTTTTTGAATAATTACATTGACAACGATATGCAAAATCAAAATCAATTAAATAACTCATAAGAGGGAAACAGAAAATCAAATATTCATATACTTGTTTATCTTGGTCTTTGTAGGTTTTACTTTAAATTATTAACATAAACATCATAGTAATTAACATGGGCATAACTTCTGGTAAACATGTTAAAGATAGTTTTGGGACTGGTAGAATATGATACAACAACATCTCATAAAGTCCCATACAATAATACAATGGTGTCTGTTTAAGTGGGTAGATTTTTGCAGAGCATGTCACCCATTTAAAGGGGACCACCAGGCAAGAACAACAAATATTTGTATGATTTGGATTCATTTTATGACATCAAATAGATACCCAACATTTTGCAAAGTAAAGGGTTATATAATTCATAAACAAAGCAATTAATCACCACCAATTACGGAACCACTACCGTATTATTTCGTGGTTCCGTATAGGCCAAACATTTGCGAGTGCGCCAATGCTATTCACGCGTACATTTGGAGACAATAGAATCCCGGACGATTCGTTCGCTCTGGACAAATTAGTCTTCATAATTCAGACCCAAGAATGCATGCTTTAGAATGGTGATGCGTTTTCCATTTTTTTTTTCTTTTTTCTGGAAACATAATTTTATGAACTCAAGGTGTTACCTTTCATGTATAAAAATATAATTTTTTGGTGATGGTACCCTTTAAAAGGAGTACCCAAGTAAGCGGAAACATTTCACTGCTCCATCCTACATAATTATCCTACCTGAACACACACACACAAAATTTTTTTAGGGAAAAGTAGCTTCATTATTACAAGTGATCAATGTACAATTTCTTTCCAGAGTGAATGAGAAAGATAATTATTATTAACCACCTCTCCAAATGTTGAGATGGTACTTCTTGAGATAAATGAATGAAAGTCAAACATAAAGGAAACTGACCAGAAATATTCTTAATGGTATGAGCAAAAGAATATAGGCTTTGCCCGAAAATCAAACCCAAGACCTTCCGATTGCTAGACCGGTGCTCAACCATCGGGTTCAATTCCCAGCAAGGCCTGATTTTCTTTGCGCATTTTCATGAATAAATTAAGCGAGTCTGTTGTGCTAGACTACTTCAGGACAACAAATGAGGTAATATATACGGCTTTAAACCTCTTTAAATAATGCAATGTTACTTCAAATGCTTTTTAATCATTCAGACACCGACTTTAAACATAAGAAGTTGAAATATGTTTCTGTACATCTAACAACGCCATAAATAAAACTATTTGATGCAAAGACCCTTATGCCCTTTCTATATACATGACTAAAATACAAACATATAATAGAAATTTAGATAAATACATAGTGTTGGTTGAAATGGTGGTACATAGGGATGCATATATCATACACATGAGGGTTATTTGTACAAGGACCCCAAAACGATTTGTCACAAAAAGAAACAATTCATTTCAGAACTGGCTTTGTCAATTACAATTATCATTATAGTTCAATCACCATTCATAATAATTCATAATACGAAAGATACAATGAATAATAATTATTGCTTCAGCAAAACAAGCACAATTGGAATTATGACACAAATTTTGTTCTTGATATCAAATTAAATGTCATGAAAATTTATATGCATAGAATGCTAGACCTAGACATACATTTAACAAATCATTGTTCAATTCCTACCAGCAAATAATATCAACTGACATAATTGATCAGTAGCAGGATGTAGAATGGTAAAGAAGTCTTGCTCTCTTCCTACAGTGGCTTGTGTTCTGTCTGTAGCCAGAAAACTTTGTTGCTAAAGTAGATGACTTCTTGACGCTGAAGCCACTTCCATGGGGATACATATGAATGGTATTCAATGGTTAAAAAGGGATTGTTCATGATGACCAATGCAAATGTCAAACAAACATAGCTCTTAGTCTTTTCCTACGATAGATGTTGTTATACAGGTTACCAGATGACTTGTAGAGCAAGAAGACAGCCACCGTTTAATAATAATAATAATATATAGCATTTATAGAGCGCCATGTATCTAGGTGCCCTATTCAGAGGCGAATTATTACCCTTGGTCATCAGGTACAGTTCAAACCTACACAATTATATACACCATCTATACTCCCAGGGCAGCATATTAGCTCAAGCTGCCCAATGTGCGCTAAAGGCTAATTAACACCCGACCAAGTACCCATTTATACTCCTGGGTAGAGAGCAGCAATGTGGATTAATTGTCTTGCTGAAGGACAGACGGAGTGGCCAGGGTTCGAACTCGGGATCTCGAGATCAGAAAGCGCGCGCTCTACCTATCTTGCCACACCACGTCCACCATTTCGTTTATCTAGTGACGTTAGAGCTTGAGGGGTTCGCACATCAGTGCATGAATCTAAATTAAAAGAGTCACTCCAGCTTATAAAATGTTGTAGAACGGTTGCTCTTTCCTGACAGTAGCTCTTCCCTGTGTTACCAGATGACTTTTATGCTAAGAAGCCTGTAACAGTTTGGTTTATCTCTTGACGCTGGAGCTGGAAGGGTTTACATATCAATGCAGGCCTGTATCAATGACATGAATCTCAATTGAAAGAGTCACTTCAGGATAAAGAATATTATATAATTGTTCTCCTTCTTCAACATTAGCTCTTCTGTGTGTTGCCAGATAAGTTTGATGCTATGCTAGATAATGATCCCTTGATGCTGGACTTACAACTAGGGGTTTACACATCGGTTTTGTTTGTAATGTCCCCTTATGTGTCCTATTGGGTTTTTTTCGGATAAATCTGGTACCAAAGTGGATTCATTTTCACTAACATTTTAATGATATCCATGATGTAAGTTAAAGGGATAGTTCACTTCGGGTTGAGAGGGCACTTCAATAAATAATTGTTTGTGTGCCGTAAAGAAAAAATAAGTGTACTATTTGAAAAAGCACATGATTTTAGAAACAAATACTTCGTTTTATCAAAATTATTTCAGAAACAGCTGAAAAAGCGTACATAATATTTTGGGAATAAATGACGACCCCAAATCTATTCATCAATTTGAGAAAATATTTATCGAGCCTAAATATTTGTGTAAATATAACAAAGAACATTCTTCAGAACCGTTTTGGTAATCTGTTCATTTGATTTGTTTTAACATAGCAAATTTAATTCGAAATTTGTGATAACAAATATTTGAAGAGCGCCATCTTGAGTTAATGGCTGTGTTAATGAAAACAGACTAAATATTAGGTTTTTATTTTTGTTTGTGGGTAGCCTACTATTAAAGCACGGTTGAATAGTAATTTATAATTTTCAATGATTAATTCCAAGTTTTAGTTATTTATATTCGGTTGACCCAAACTAAACTAACACAACGGACCATCATTATGCCATGTTGTCATGTTTTCCCATTCACGCTGATATGAATTATATGTTTGTTTGAGTGCAGTAGTGATTATCTGAAATAACACGGATGCAGTCGATCATGAACATCATCCATTGGTGTCACAATTGGATACAGTGAAACTCGTACTGAATCGAAAGTAAAATGGAATTAAATTTCAGTAAATATTAATAACTGTATAGTCGCGCTTGTATATAATATACGTGTATAAGTGTATATTTTATAAGGAGAATAAATCGCGACGGATGCCACATATCAATGGTATTCAATGGTTAAAAAGGGATTGTTCATGATGACCAATGCAAATGTCAAACAAACATAGCTCTTAGTCTTTTCCTACGATAGATGTTGTTATACAGGTTACCAGATGACTTGTAGAGCAAGAAGACAGCCACCGTTTAATAATAATAATAATATATAGCATTTATAGAGCGCCATGTATCTAGGTGCCCTATTCAGAGGCGAATTATTACCCTTGGTCATCAGGTACAGTTCAAACCTACACAATTATATACACCATCTATACTCCCAGGGGAGCATATTAGCTCAAGCTGCCCCATATTTTTAATATTTTCGATAAGTGTATATTTTATAAGGAGAATAAATCGCGACGGATGTTTGTGTTTAATTGTCATGTATACCAAATTTATAATTACATTTATTAACAAAAATGTAAAAACATATTGCAGTTAAATGTTTATTTACTTAATCAAACGAATCAGAGCCGTACATAGACATATTTAGTAATTATCAATACCGATCGTATTGTCATTTATCTTTCAATAACTGAATGATGCAGCGTAATTGTATTATTTTTTAGAAATTGTAACGAATTGAGCGGTCAGGTCGTTTAATAAATATTTGAAAATGTAATTTTCTGTACATAGTATCCATTTTTAGGCCCGTCTTAGGTTGCTTGTGTATCACAAAGGTTACACTGCATAAAAGAGGGTGTTAGATTAACACCACTGGTATCTATATTGGTCTACACTAGCCCGGTGTATACCAATATAAACCGAACACAAAAAGTTACCCCCCCCCCCCCCCGCCCCCCCCCCCCCCCCCCCCCAACAACAAAAAAATCAACTGCTCATAATATCATAACCGTTAAGTGTGTCCAGATGTCATCTTACCACAATATTTTCACGTTTATGTAAATTTCATGTGAAAATGAAAGATATTCAACACGTTATGTCTGAATGAGCATAAGACAAAATGGCCCAGTTCAAAGGTCACAAGTCACAGGACAATTACAAAAGAGATATTTTTGCATGAAGACATCTTGAAACGATTCTTGGTTATGAAAGTATGAACAAGTGTTTAGGGGGTAGTTACTTTTTGTGTTTGGTTCAGATACCAGTGGTGTTAATTTAACACCCAGTAGTATGCATGTATGTAAGAATGTATTCGTAATTGCTCAATTGTTACTAGATTAACATCCTCTTTCGTTTGTGTTTGTATGTTTGCGTGTGTGTGTGTGCGCGCGTGTGTGTGTGTGTGTGTGTGTGTGTGTGTGTGTGTGTGTGTATGTGTGTGTGTGTGTGTGTGTGTGTGTGTGTGTGTGTGTGTGTGTGTGTGTGTGTGTGTGTGTGTGTGTGTGTGTGTGTGTGTGTGTGTGAATGTGTGTGTGTGTGTGTATGCGTGTGTGTGTGTGTGTGTGTGTGTGTGTGTGTGTGTGTGTAAGTGTCTGCGCTTGTAAGGACCGTCAATCGGGGATACACACGAGTTTAACACCGGCAAAATGGGGATATTCCGGAAACCGGGCACATCCCCGGTTTCCGAACAGGGGGGTATAGTGCTTCAGGGATTATGATTATGTTATTATGATTTTTTTAAGGATATCCCTTATATGCCCGTTTTGCATGTTTTTTTACCTAGTGGGTGTATAAGTGAGTTTTTGTGTATGCAAGTGAATGTGTGTGTATTTTTAAACCCGCCAATTGGGCATATTGCCATGTTAACACACCATCAACCCGGGGACAAGCCAAACATCATTAAACAAACGGGCATATCCCCGTTTGAAGATCTTTATTACATTGTGTGTACCATATCCCCGATTGAAGGCGCTTACAAGTACGTCTGTGTGTTTGTGTGTGTGTGTGTGTGTGTGTGTGTGTGTGTGTGTGTTTGCGCATGTATAATTCATACCGCAGGCGTCGATCCATCAACGTAGGTCATTGTAGGTGCCATTACGAGGCGCAATACCATTATTGCTGATCATCAGGTTCAGTTCATACCTGCATACATTATGTGCACCATCTCAACTCCCCGAGGATCATATTACCCCGAGAGAGATGCTCTAAAAGAAGAGTGGATCAACAGCCTTGCTGATGGTCATACATTCTGGGACTCGATAAGTTTTGAAGTCAGGTCTTGTGATTTTGAAGTCAAGCGCTTTAATATAAATTTGATACATTTGCGCCACAACCACCCATCCACATAAAAGATCAATGCAAGTATATTGTTCATAAATGGGTAACAGGTAATAATTATAATTATATTAAATATAATTATGTGGGTGGCAGGATAGCCATTGTTAGGTAAATTATTTGGTAATATTCTAAAAGTGAAATGTAGCCATTGCTAGTTCAAATACAATTTCTTCACCTCCATGGTCATACCGACTCATACACTCAGACACACAGAAAGCTAAATTGTATATTATTAGTTACAGAAACAACACACCACAAATGTGAAACGAAAACATGACTGACGTGCAATTTTGTAAGTAAAATTATTAAATCGGAGGAAAAACTTAATTCAAACTAGTTTATAAATACGAACACGATAGCAAATTTACGGACAGGTACTAGCCTTTAGTGAGCATGGTGAAGTATGAATATCAAATGGAATTAAGCTTGATGCTTTATTTTTCAGGTGGTACGATGGAGAGTCGCAAATTTAAAGGAAAGTCTAGTTATAATCATCATTTTATAAGGGTAACATAATTATTCGCAAAAACACGTTTAGATGTATCAGCTCGCGTATTGATATTTTCAATACATAAACATAATATGTTTAGGTATCGGCATTTTATAAGACAATGAATTCCTGCCACGATACCTGCCATACGCTTGATAGAAATATAATCATCCTTATCTCCTTATTATGTCTTAGTTATGTTATATCCTCTAAATGTTATTTAGTTTATTTGATATTTTACTCAATGAGTGTACTTTGTATTTGTTGTTTGTATCTGCATATGGAAATATATATTGAGACATGATACTTGAATAATTGGATGACCAAGAGGTCATAGGTCTCAATGGTTTTCGTGAAGTAAATGAACACTCAACACAATTATTAGTTTCGTTTAGACAAAGTAACCTTGACGACATTTATTTGTTTATTTGTCGTAACGGTTACATTTACAAGGAAATTTCGCTCCATGATGAGCTACAGATGAGTTACTGTATATCTAAGTGCTACAAATTACACTATTTACCCACGTGCGCAAGAGCTAATCTCACATGCACAAAACCATCTCAAATAATGACATGTCGACAATTGTTATCATATAAACGTTTTATTTGAATTAGACAATAGTACTGAAACTCTGGAAGACGTAATTGTGTTATAAATGTACAAACAACAATTCTACTACAAATATGAAAATTCGTTTATGACATGTGATTTCATACTGTAAAGACATATTACGATTCTTTTTTTGTATGGATATAACTTGTAAATATAGTTTATTCGATTCTCCGTTATATAATGCGGACACAATTTAGTACGTGTTATGGGTAAAACTTGTATCGAGCTCTACTATAGCCACGGTTGCAAACAGGCGTTTTAAGTCAAATAGCAGTATTTCGATACGCCCCCGGCATACAAACAAAATAATAATTACACGCAATTCTAGCCGATAATACGAGTTGACAACAAACATGAAAGATCTGCATTGAAAATGAAAAGTTGAGCAATACAATTTTGTTTTTAAATGTATCCCCTACGTTTAAAAAAATACGCGTAGGAACAGTATATTATATGCTTTCGATTAGTTCCCCAAAGCTGATTGTTTGGTTTAATTAACATTTAATTGTACGATCCATTCCACACTTAGATATTATGTGCATTAAAGTACAAAATCAACAGTTACGACTATGTGTATTGCCCTTTCATTCAGATGGCTATTTATACATTGTACACCAATTAATTATTTGTACATGTTAAACACGGATAATTACATTATTATGATATGAGATACATATAAACTAATAGAATATCTAAACTGTTGTTTTATACAAAATTCTTCGCAAATGTGCGGTCTTGGGGGTAATATGGAATGAAACCTATTCAATAATAAGTTTGAATGCAACATTGGAAATCTAAACGACCAAATTCTCATGATTACAATTTTTCAGTTTAAAAACGAGACAATACGAGACAAAACGAGTTTGAATAAGTACAAACCTATATCTATTTTGATTAAAACAAAACAAACAATAAACAATATAATATTATGATCAAACATTTCCACCACGCATTTGACACAAGTAAGAAAATAAAAGCCTAAAATAACCATCGTTGCTTCTGACTATGATGATGCTGTTTTGATATAAGCCTAAGAATTAACAACGAAACTGGTCTCTGTTGAATGAATTATATGTTTATATAAACTTGTACAACTTGAAAGATAAAATAACTAACTCATGAATTGTATCACTCCAACAGCGGTGCCCATTAGTTACAAGACCAAAAATGTGATTTAGCCCACCGTACAGTAGACAGTTGGTCTGGAGTCACAATGTGCCACATTTACGACATAATATTATACAAGATAATTTTCTTACATATCAAAACATCTCCAAAATATTTTACCCACATAATACGACAAACAAAATATACGGGTGGTCCTTAAAGTGATCGTTTAACAGTGTCCAAATCCACAAAACATACATAGAACTCTAGCGGTTCCCTCATACCTTGTTGTATTCGTAATACCAAAGTGAAAATTTAACATGTTTCAGTTTGTCGAATTTCCCTTTCATCAACAAATATGTACGATTGGGGCGTTCGGATTGTATTTCATCCACATAGAAGTTATAACCGTGTACAATGTCAGTGCTTAGAGCGAATCAATATAATTTTGCATTTTCGCCACATAACATCCATTTAACACAATACTACGTGAGTACGTGGACATACTGTATAAGATCACAAACATACACTAACACTCTATGACTTTTTCTACATGTGAGCAAAGTTACTAGTAAGAGTAGATCCCTTAATGAATCGATCAAAACAAGGTTTACATTCTACCAATATCACATGAACATAATAACATTAAACATATTTTTACTTCCAAACCATTGGATTAAAGAAAATAAATGTTATACCATCCACATGTACAACCTTATGCTTTGTAATGTACCTTTCCTAGCTCTACTTTTTGGAGCTTTTCATCTTTCTCGAATTCAAGTTGTCCTGCTCGATGCGATAAGTCCTGTAGCTCTGATTCTTTGGGGTCTTCCAAGCCCACCAAGGTCTTCAGGTCATTGCAAAGCGACTCACGAAGAGCCACTGAGACGTGATCTAATGGTAGGCGGGAGACATTTCCAGCCAGCGTTTTTGCTGATCCGGTTCTGGAAATCAAGCGTTCGGCATAAATTTTCTTTTTCTCGAATTCTTGGCGAAGCTTGGTCGTCTCAGCTTCGCATTTTGCGATCAGTCGCGCCTTCTTTTCTTTCAACTTCTCGACAGTTTCGTGGTGGGCAGTTTGGATTCCACTCTTCACGTCATCAACGTGCCTCAAGGATGTCTGTCGTTCTTTTTCTGCAAACTCTGCATGTTGTCTGATGAGCAAGATGGTGGACTGGGCTTCCTCCTTCAAGGACGCGACTTCCTCGGTAAACAGTTCCTCGTAGTCTTTGGCGCTCTCAGCGGAATGTCCATTTTTCTCATGAGTGAACATTCGGCATCGCATGCAGATGAACTTCTTGCAAGTCAAACAGACATCCGTGCAGAAATGGCCAGTATCTCCAGGCTTATGGTCCTTGCAGGGGACCTTCCTCTCTAGAACAACTTTCCCCTTCTTGATGTCTTCCACGCTAACGACGCGGTGTTCGCGGTTGGGTTCCCAGGAATCGTGCTTCCCATGACACACGCTACACATGTTCTTCTCACAATCACAGCAGAACTGCACGGCTGGAGGCTGCGCTTCGCAGACATCACACTGCTGTCCACTGTCCCTGATGCCCAACACGAGGGACTTCAGGGGCACGTTGGTAGGGAGAGTGGACACGTCGCCATTCTTGACGGGTGTATCCGAGCGGCAGACTGGGCAGGTTATGACGTTCAGAGCAGGTTGCACGGAAGCAAGTTCCGACAGACATTCTTTGCAAAAGGTGTGTGAACAGGAGAGTAGCTTGGGATCCGTCAGAGCTTCCAGACAGATCGCACATTGCAGGTTTCTGGTCACGATGTGTTCAATGCTGCTCATGGTGGTTGTTTCGTCTGAGAAGAAACATAAGAGACAATAAACAACGTTAACTAACGTTATACTACATAATATGCATTGACAATATGTTTGACACCGGCCTTAAAAGTGCATTCATAATTCTCGTGTATGAATTAATCAAGCTGCTGCAGCAAGGAAATAACATGTATACAAACGTAACAATGTATGATAATTATTATTATTATATTGTAACCTTTTCTAACACAATTTACATTCAATTACTATTTGAATACGATTGTTCACCTAAAACTTACCCTCGATTCGACAAAATTTGTTCACGATGTACTACAATTAAGGAAATCAACATATCCCTGAATACAAGACTCGTAGCTTTGCAGTGCACACAATCATCGTACCTTACGCGCCGATATGCAATAAGAAGACTAACGCCCCCGCAATCTGCCCAGCAATATGCACTCATTGGCGCAATGTAAATGGGTACGCCAACTACTAAGGGGCCAACTTGGCTGCTGCTGTTTTTCTTCTTATTTTGGAGATGCGTAATTTGTTACAGTTGACATAATGACAAAGTAATTATCCCGTGTTCTGGCAGCGAGACGGTAAGCAATGTAATAAAAACATAACCATGTAACATAATGGTAATAAGGGGAAAGGCATATTCCCCCTCACACTGTGAAAACGCTCGACATGCTCGAATTTAACATTGTGCTCCACTCTGTGAAACACAGTGAGATCACATTTTGTTCACACTATGAATTAGTGTGTTCTTTCCGGCAGGGATCCCCACCCCCCCCCCCCCCCCCCTCCCTCGGTTAGATTTTCCTGTCCCCTCATATTTGTATTTACAGTACAAATATAACTACTGAAATTATCTTGATGACGCATTTGGTGAAGTATCATCATGTGGTCATGGGTTATTAATTGGCATAAATATTCAACTGCGCTTTACCTAGTAATAACGTCATCTATTAATATTATTTATTATTATTTATTATTTATCTATCTATCTACCAGGCAAAAGTTCATCCAGAGTTTGGACAAAGCCCTCCTCATGACATTTTCAGTAGGTACTATCATCAAACCAATTCTCAATCATATTACATGTATTATGTGATGTATGCACAATGCGAATACTCGATGCTGTTGACTTACAGGTACCAAGGCTGCTGCGAAATTACTTATTGAAATAAACAAAACTACAAGGCTTTTTCAAGGACATTTTTCAATATATTTAGATATAGTCCAGTTGTACTCTCTGGATAAGCGAAGGGGGTGTGTGACTCCTTACTAAACCCCTTACCAAATCCCATACCTTTTTAATGTTTAAGCTAATTTATTTGTGCATACGGTGACACGTTTTAGGCATATATGAGGCAAGAACATTTATTTATTTCGAAAACAATTGTAGCGGTGAATAATTTCGTTAGGCGACCCAGCTAGGCTACTTGTCCGAGTTTAAAATCACTTTCTTTAAATGTTGTTTACTGTGTTAAATTATGTAATAGTTAAATGTACTATGTGTATTGAAAACAAAATTAAATGTAATACAAAAAAAACATGAACGTTCCTGTTTTCCTTGTTTATATTATTTTTCCTTTATTTTATTATCGAAACACCATTTTGAAAAGAATGCTTTTAGGTCTTACATGGGTCAGCTACAAGAGAGGGAGGGGCCTTCTTTTAGAACGAAGCTAAAATAAATGTTTTATTAAGTAAACGCACATATTTGGTGATTACCTGATCACCAAGTCATTCTATATACCCAGTAGCGCAGACTAGTCCTTCTGATTTGGGGCGCACTCTTTGTATTCTCTTTGTATTTTTATTTCTTCCCTCATCTCATTGTTTTGGTTAAATCATCATGGCCAATTGACCCCCACACCCTCTAGATACGTCACTGATTTGTCAATACGCTGAGTCAATACCTTACTTATGTCTCTTATCCAGATGTCGCTCGGGTGACATCGAGGTACGGTCTATTTCTCCATTTGCATACAATAACAAGATCTTAAGAACATTGAAGGGATCACCACGCAAAGAACAATACGGGCTTAAATGTTTTGGTACAGTTGTTTGATATTAAAAAGATGTCCAACACTTTGCAAAGGGTTGTGTAATTCATAAACAATACAATTAATCAAAACACTAACATGACATTAGCGAGTGCGCCAATCCTATACACGTGTACGTTTGGAGAAATTAGAAACACTAAAGACGCGCACATCCTAACAAAAACATATTCCGTAGACCCATGCATGCACACAGGTATATGGTGATGAGTTTTTCAATGATATGATTGGTCTGGATTCGTCTGGATTTGTTTGAACATGTTGGTGGAATGCACATCTGAAACCATTACCTTTCATTTATATGAGAATATGATTTTTGAGTGGTGGTTCCCTTTTTGAACTACGTACCACTTGTTAAGGGATAAGTTCTGGTTTAGAGCGATTCAAAATCAATGTTTGAGAGGTTGAGGAAATATAAGTATACAAATTATTTTTAAAAATACATTTTAGTTTAAACATAGTACAGTATTTTTTTTTTTAGTTTTTAATGCACGACTGACATATCAAAGTTGCACCAAAAGGGAACTTAATATTGGTAGGACTGTTCAAATATTTCGGAAAATATGATTGTTTATCAGCATACATTTGTACAAGCCCCAAAAGCGCAAGGGTTTGCCTGCTTACCTTTAGCAACTTTTCGTTTCAATCGAATAATCAGGGCAAACCAATTCATGCGAAACGCAATCGCCGTTACTTTTCGCATTCAAAATCGTTTTCAGTCTTTTAAAATCTATATTGGTAGGGGAATCTGAATTTATCATTCGGTTGACACAAACATGATTAAGACCATCGTTTTTATGGTAATTTTTTATGTTTATAAAGTACCCTTTTCAGTTATGTTATCCCTGAGAGCCTGGGTCTTAGTTTGTATTCTGAGGATGATTCTTGATAAAAGTTTAACCATGAAAATGTTATACAAATTGAACAAAATCATATTTATATTTCTTATTAATTTAATTGTTTTCACACGTTTTTCTTTTAAAATAAAGATGTCAAAAATAATCTCTGTAAAATTAAATTTAAGTCAATGACGAATTATTATTGATCATTTGTATGATAATTGGTCAGTAAGAATATCACTTGTTTACTATTAGAATAACTTAAATTGTAAAAAAAAAGAGAAGAACATGTTCTTCGTTATAAGGCTACTATGGCAATGGCAAGTGACCAACGGGGTCAAGTTCTATACCACATTGTTGCTGTTTTTTGGTGGGGGTATTTTATATATTATTAACTTTTAAAAATTTACAATTAATCGAGTTATAGTGTACTTATCTTTGTATCTGTTAACATGTCCATGTCCATATATCCATTTGTTGTACACTGTTTGTTTTATCTTGTATTTTATCTGAAATAAATGAATAAATGAAATGAAATATAGACGATTGCGCATTGTGACCTCCAATAAGGGTTTAAGCCAAAACCTTTTAAGTATCAGCATATTCAAGTATTTTGATATTTAAAACATCACAAATAAACGATACAATGATGCTACAAATTGAAGACCAAACAAATAATGGAATAACGTAATGTTTATGATTTCATATCAATTACATTCCAATAACAGTTATTGGAATGTAAATTATACAAAACCATAAAGATTACGTTATTCCATTTTTTTTTTCAGTCGTTATAGAGCGCTTTTTAGACACCGGGAATTGTACGTATTTTTTCAATTCATACACTCAGTTTTCCCTTTCCTCATAGCATTTTTTTTGTTAAGTTCCTTCTAAAAGAGATTGGTACTACCCCTTTAAATGTTAGCGAATATTCGAAAATATGACTAGAAGAATATTAATCATAAAATGAGTACGCCCCTTGCCTTATCTTCTTTATTTGTTTGGCCTACAAATAAAGAGATTAACATATTCGAAAATATGACTAGTAGAATTAATCATCAAAATGAGTACGCCACCTGCCTTATCTTATTTAATGTATTGGCCTACAAATAAATATATTATCGATGACAAACACAATAATCACAGTCACCCTATCTGGAGTGCAAACTCCAAGTGCTCTAGCATGCCTATTGGCATAATTATTATACGCGGGGAAAACTGGTCAAAATCAAAGGCGAACTTTAGTTTGGTAATGTGTGCATAAGGCCTTAACACAAATGATAGCTTAGGACGCTTATAAATCTATGATAAGAAAATCAGTAATTGCTGTGACAAATATCGAATAGTTCTCTCCGTCAAATATACATAATGAAACATGCTGTGAGGAGAGAATCAAGTGATGTAACGCATTAGTCTATTTTTCTTTGCTCATTCTTATTCATTTAAAATATTTATTTTCAGTTTCCTTTATGTTTGAATTAAATTAGTACAAATCTGCATCACTTCGCGTGATCCCGCGCACTTTCTTTAGAGAGGCCGCTTTGATTATTCTTGGGTTAACAAGTAACAGGTTTATCAATGATAAAAAAAAACATATACGTTGCTTGCCTTATCTCCCATAATGTCGTGGCCTACAAATAAAAAGATTATCACTGGCAAACACGAGAATCACAGTCAGCCAATCAGGAGTGCAAACTCCAAGTGCTTTATCATGTCTATGGGCATGGCATACGTGGGACAACCAGGTCAAAATCAAAGGCGAACTTTATTCTGGTAATGTGTGTATAAAGCCTTATACAATGATAATTTAGGACGTTTATTAACTTATAATAAGAAAATTGTTGATTTCTGTGACAAATGTTCAATCTCTCCGTCAAATATTCCTAATGGAACATTTTGTGAGCAGAGTATCAAGTGATGTGACGCGTTAGTCTACTTTTCTTTGCTCATTCTCATTCGTTTTAAATATTTATTTTCAGTTTTCTTTATGTTTGAATTAAATTAATACACATCTGCAAACAAATCACTTCGCGTGATTCCGCGTAATTTCTTTTTAAAAGCCGATTTAATTATCCTTAGGTTATTGCCCGCTGTATAATTATATCGTCTAACTAATTCCCCCATTCAAGGATCGTTACTTCCTGTCACATTTTGGCGAATATTCGAAAATATGACTAGTAGAATATAATGATACAAAAAGATACGTTGCTTTGCCGTATCTTCCATAATTTCTTGGCCTACAAATAAAAAGATTATCACTGGCAAACACGAGAATCAAACTCACCTAATCTAGAGAGCAAACTCCAAGTGCTCTATTATATGGGCATGGGCATGATTATTACACGCGAGGAGAGCAGGTCCAAATCAAACGCGAATTTTACATTTTGTAATGTGTGTATAAAGCCTTGATATAGAATTATAATTATAATTATGGCGTTTATTCATTTATGATGAGACAATAATTAGTGAAATCTGTGGCGGATGTGGTATATTTATGTCCAGCAAACATTCGAAATAAAACAATTTTTGCGCAGAGAATCAAGTGATGTAACGCGTTAATCTATTCTTCTTTGCTGATTCTCATTCATTTAAAATATTTTGAATTAAATTTTGAATTCAATTGATACAAATCTGCATCACTTCGCGTGATCCCGCGCACTTTCTTTCGTTCGGTTATAGTGTCCGGTTTATCTGTCTTCTAACCATACGAGCAATTTCATAGGACTAATTTCCCCATTCAAGGGTCGTTACTGCTCTTTTAAATTTTGGCGAATATTCGAAAATATGACTAGTAGAATATTAAAGGGATAGTTGAGTTCTGGTAGAGAGTACAGTTTTAGTCAAACTGAATTTTAGTAACCAAAACCTGCACCATTACATTACAAACTAATAATTATAACTCCACCATGCTCAAAAGGAATACAAACATTACAAACGACTAAGTAAAAAGCCTGTTATCATTCAAAAAGAGCTGTTTAAACTAAAGAGGGCGCTTTCCAAAAACGCATTTGTTTAAACGATTTTAAATAAGATATTGTGCATGTGATGTTTTGTTGAAATGGTGATTAGATAGAGAGATATGATCAACAACTATCTAAAAACTTCTTTTGAACATTTTTGAAAAGAGGAAGCATTTTAAAACGAATTTTAACGATTGGTTTAAAATTATTGAATACTTGTGGGGCCCCACATTTATTACAAATGGTTATGTTTATGTATATTTCAGCCGTTTCTGAACCGATTTTGACCAAATAAAGTTTATTCTGCCATTAACTTTGTATGCTCTTTCAAATTTGACACTCACAAACAAATTATTTTGTGTAGCGCCCTCTCTACCAAAACTCAGCTATCCCTTTAATCATCAAAATTATTACGCCCCCTGATGCTACAGTCACAAATGGTCCGATTTGGGCTACGGCGCCCGTACGATGCCACTTTTAGGTGAAATCTTGCGGGAATCTTGCGGCGCCCGCACGGGTGCCGTGGCTATCGTGCGGTCGCCGTTTCACTTTTCCTCGCCGTACGATGTCAAAAATTTGTTTAACGCGGAGTTAAAAGAAAAAATGCATCGTACGATTTTTTTACTTGCCGTAAGCCCGTAGACACATCGTAGAGAGCATCGCACGGGCACCACAAGGGCATCGCACGGGCACAGCACGGACATCGCAGCCTTTCTTCGAATATCGTACGATTTTGAGACTGAATATTTGGCCACTCAAATCGTACGGGTACCGTGGAGTCACCGTAAGAGTACCGTAAGGCACCCGTACGGGCACTTAGTTTGTGTTCACGGGGGACGTGCGATTTATGTTTTATTTTAAAGGTCATCGTACGGGGCCCGGAGAATATGTGACTGCTACTCTAAAATACCACAGACATCGTACGATATCACGATTTCCCCAAATCGTAGAAAATCCGCCGTAGGGAGAACAATCGTACGGCGCCCGGACAATTTGTGACTGTAGCATGACTTATCTTCTTGAATTTCTTGGCCTACAAATAAAGAGGTCATCACTGGCGAACACGAGGATCACATTCACCCTGAAGTGCAAACTCCAAGTGCTCTATTATGTCTATGGGCATATTATACGGTCGTGTGAAAACTGTTAAAATCAATGGCGAGTTTTATTTTGGTAATGTTTCTAGAAAGCCTTATACAATTATAGTTTAGGGCTTTTATCAATTTACGATGAGAAGTGATGAGTGATATCTGTGGCGAATGTAATTCTGTCCAGCAAATATTCAAGATGAAACGATTTTTGAGCAGAGAATCAAGTGATGACCCCACCCCCCCCCCCTCCCCCAATTCAGAAAGGTTCACCTTTTATCGGTCTCGGTCCCCCCCCCCCCCCCCCCCCCCCCCCAGTTGAACGACACTCGATCTCAGCCACGATAACGCACTGCAAATCCACATTTTGTAGAGTTGCAGAATACACGTTATATCATAACAGTAATGCCCGCTATGAAAGGCAAACCCGAGGCGGAAACAACAATCTATAAAATTGAAAAAACTGTCCTGTATGAGGAATAATACATTGTATTTCCCAATACAATTGATGTTTTTCTCTGTTGTTTCGTATGTTTGAAAATGTATTCCTCTGGTATTAACTAGTTTTGTTTGACAAGTAAATCAGAAAGAGCGGCAAATCACATATAAATGGCATAAGATATACGACTTAACATAATTTAGCATATCGTCGATTGTATGATATATCTAATGGTACACGCAGTGCCTTTGTATGTAAATGATATGTTGATATAGTTATGATAACGTATTTGGGACGCTTGTTTGTTCAATTCTAAGATATAAGTCCATGTAATATACAAATCAGGCAACAGATAAAATGGAACATACTGGAAAGGTATGAATAAATCGTTTGCTTTAACATAATCGGGTATGCTCATTTACGATTTGTGATACATAGGATTGGCCGTAGCATTGCTACTACCCTTTATATTGCTATTCCCACATTAACCACTTTCAAAAGTCCACGCTTCATAATCATCTCCCTCTCGTGTACACTCCCATATCCCTAGTGTTATGTACCCACCTAAATTATAACTACATTGAACTTATATTGTTTAACGAGATCTAGTAACATTGTCCAAATCCCCAAAAGTACTTATAATTATATATGGTTCTCTGATACCTTATTGTATTCGTATTATCAATAGAAGCATTGAATGGGGTGTTCCCCCTTTCGTTTACAAGAAATGTACAGTTGAAGAATTCGGATTTTAATTATCTACTGGAGAGTTATACACAGTCAGTGCAATTAGTTAGCGAATATCACTTTGCATGTTCGCCCCTTTCTCGGCCATATTACATTCATATACCGGAACATGTTTTCACATTACTTAGGGGACATCATATGAATACACATTTTTATCAAATATCTATCACCTTTTACACATTTCAACAAAGCTACCAGATCCTTTTAATGCGCGATATTTGTTATAATATGCAAATTTCAGGACGCATATGTATTTTTTCGAGGTTGACGCGTCTCGTGTGAAATCTAATCACGTGATGTGAATCCGCACATCGGCACATAACCCTGACCTACGAGTATGCTACTATTTCGAGAGGGCTAGTACCTCATTGGGCACAGTGAATTACAAGTGAACCAATAATGAGCTCAACACGAACTTGCTTCAATTATTCGGTAGTTTTTGAAGGAAACAGTATGAAAGTATTTCTGATAATAGATGCTATAATCAACTGCACAGGATACGAGAGAAGCTAGTCGCTGATACACCTTTTCTACCTCTACAATCCTGAGTAAGTCTTTCGATATATTACAGATGTCATAGCAAATCCAACGTCATGATCATTTCGATACTCGCGGAGATTATTGTTGTGAATTTGTGATAATCGTATTTAAAAAAATAGTATTACTCACATGGATTACATGTTTTTTGTTTGCTTGTTTAAATCATATAAACCATGTAAACTATCAGATATTTATATCGAGTGTTTCATAAACTAAGACAAATAACTACAGACATGACAGAGGAAACGCCTTTGGTAAAAATTGAATAATTGTATGATGAAATAGCTTGTAAAAAAAAAAAAAACCTCATCATCAATAAATTCAAAACAGCAACGTCCGGAATATCTTTTCGGCGCTTTATTAAAAGCTCAACAATCACAGTTGTAGTATTACCATCTATATGGTCCTATGCTTATTTCAGAAACTGGTAAAAAATTACGTCTTATTCACGTCATGTATTACGTCTTTAAGGGGCCGTCACAAATCAAAAACGGAGCCCGCCCGACATGTCTGCGAGCTCAAAAGAGCATTTTCGTCAGGAATACGGCCGGTGTATGCTCGATCACTGCGGGCTCCGCCGCGATTTTTTAGTGGTCGGCCGACGTTCGCAGGGCACCGAAACCTGCTCCCAAATTCAGCGATTTTCGCCCGATTCCTTGTGTTCACTGATGGGCGCCGGATTTCTGATCACTGATGTACATAGGGTTCGCCCGAGCCCCGTCCAATATGTGACAGGGAGCGAAAAATACGCTCGACTCCCTGGCGGATTCGCCCGGATTTGAAATTCGGCGACTCTCTGGCGATCTATAAATTCGGCCGGGGTCCGTTTGATTTGTGACGCAGGCTTTAAGACGACATAACATGACGTCAATAAGACGTAAACTTGCATCCGCTCACGTCGTCGCTAAGACGTCATAATAAGGTCGTTCAAATGGTATACATTATAAATTACACATGTCACTAGTCATTGAAAGACGTCGTAATAACGTCGTCCGTACGACGTACGTACGACGTGTTTACCAGCTAAGGCTACGAACAAGTTATCACGTCTTAAAGACGTCAGTCAGCTATCAGGGTAGCTTTGCTGCTTCCTTAACTGCAAACTGTTTTGTTCGGGTGCTGGTCAGAAGTGGCGTATTCAAGTGAGGTTCATGGGCCCTTATTATTGGACGAATAAATTCCACATGCACAAATTTAAAAATTAAAATAAAAACATACATAGAGTGTGTTAATAATACGTGGCATGCCCCATCCCAAAACAGTAACACCACGCTATGCCACTGCTAACTCATCATGCTCATAGTGGATGGAGGCTTGATTTAAATAAGGTCCTTTCGCAATCTGTTTCATACCATAATCTTCTTTGACAAACATAATACATTATAGACCGACGCATAGTTGACATGTTTTGTCTCAAATCCTCAACCGAGCATGTTTCTTTACAATTAAAATGAGCTATGGTCAACTAGTTTCTCATAGAAGCCCCTGATCTTTACTCCGAACAGATTCTCAGTTTAAAGACCATGGCGAGTCTGGACACCTTGACCCTCAACCTGCCGCAGTGTCCGATCTGTGCGTGCATCCTGACTGACCCGAAGACCCTCTCCTGTTCGCACACATTCTGCGAGGCCTGCTTGACCAACCTTCTGTCTTCACACGACCAAGTCGCTCCAGAGTCAGTCGCATGTCCGCTCTGTGGTTCGGTTACAGACATCAAAGGCGGTAATGTATCACGGCTATCAACTGATGAATCGCTGAAATCTCTCGCTCTAAATATTAAAGACAACGGAGTGCCGTGTGAGGTATGCGACGAGAAAGCTAGGGCTGTGGTTTATTGCCGCGATTGCAAAAATAGTATGTGTACATCATGTCGTAGGGTACATGACGCATGGAAACCAAACACCGCTCACACAGTATTAGAGGTAGATGACATTTTGCATGCTAAGGTATTTCCTAAGAAGGTAGTTTGCTGCAAAGAGCACGCGGTCGGTAGTGAAAGTCATGTATGTACCGAGGTATGCATAACCTGCAAAAAATGCCTCTGCCTCCGGTGCTCCTTCACGGAGCATGAGAAAGAGGGACATGTGGTGAAGAACGCTACAGATTACGAAGCGACAAACACTGCTGAGGTCATAAGCTTACAGAAAAAAGCCGATTCGAAGATATCTGCTTTGAAGAAGTACCTCGATGTAAAAGAAAAAAAAAAAAAAAAGTCATTACATCACATTGAAGCGGTCATTAAAGAGATAGAAAACAGCTACGATGAGTCGGTACAGCGATTGGGCGAAGAGATGGAAATTCTCAATGAAAAATGCGACAGTGAAAAGGGGAAACTGAACGAGGAGTTTGACAGAATCATGGCTGAGGATGATACGTCGATGGACGTCATTGAAACCGCAGGAGAACTGGTGGAGAAGAGTTCCAAGGTACCGCTGGATGAAGACACGGTGATCATCAGAGATTCACTGCGTAATGAACTGAAAACTGTATTGGAGACTATAGAAACTCCAACAAATTATGCGGCTACTGAAATATCTTCTCGCGCAAAGAAGTTTGAATATGAGCGACATGAAGAGCTCGAGGCGATGGAGATCGGAAAGGTGCAGTACAGAGAGTGGATAGCGTTCCCCACTGCTGATTCCATGAATTGCATGGCTGCCAAACCAGACGGGAGGATGGCTGTAGGATGTTGCCACGGAGAGCGTGGTATCGAGATATACTCTGCTGACGGGCAGCTGCAGCAGAGAGTGCTCGAGGGAACAAAAGTCCACGGGATAGGCTTATTGTCTGATGGCCGGTGTGCTGTACGCGACTTAGGTAATACTAACGAGGAGATACTCAATGTATCCCTGTACACACAAGGGTGGGAGAAGGTTGATGCGAGGTTTGAGACTCTGAGTTGGGATGAAGGTGGGCATGGTGATCTCACTGTAGACAGTGATGATCACATCTATGTAGGTTACAGGAAAGCCAAGAAGATCCAGGTATTCACTCCAGCAGGTGGGAAGCCGATCAGAGAGATAACATGTGGTGGGTATGGACCTGGGCAGATATTTGCGATGAAGACGAGTAAGATGATGATGGTATATACTCACAAGAATATTTCACGTACGATGGATCCATCAGGAGAACACTTAACCGAACTCAAAAATATAGAGAAATCTGCAGATTGTTATGTCTTTCCTGCAGTATGCAAGGATGATACGATCCTCATAGCCACCGTGAACAAGGAAAAGGATAGAGTCACCATCGAGCGTTACACGAGCGAGCTGCAGCACGTGGCGACTCTCATCACTGATCACGTGATACAGAAAGCAGAGAGGGCTTGGTGTTACATCCAAGAGTTCACATCCGGGGAGATAGCCTTCTGTACCGCTGACAGGCTTTACATCTTCTCTTAATCAGTAACACCGGTCGGTGTTTGAATGACACGTATTATAAATTATATGCCAGATAATGTCGTGTTTACCAATCAAAACATATACATATATACTTGTTACATGCAAGAACACGTACTATTTAGTATGAAAACACTGTACAGTTGAAATTTCGAAAATTGAAATTACGATTTAACGTAACTAATTGCAAACAAGTTGGTTAACCCTTATAAATGTTATTTGCATTATTATTGTTATCGGAAACTTGCATTATTTACAGAAATGAATTGTATAAACTACTAAGCATATCTTGATGATGATCATAGTATGAGAGTATAGACCCTGATAAAAACTTTCGATTCCACATCTATGGACAACTCTTTGACGGAATAAAAGTCACGTTTACATGTTATTCAACTCATCGAGAAGACAAAACGTGTATCTTATGTAATAATAAAGTAATATAAAGTGCGTTATCAAGATCTGTAGACGCTCAACACAATGTCACGGACATGTCCGACCAGTCATTTTGTCATTTATTTCTGCGCAATCAAATGAGACGTTAAAAACATTGCTTTGAGTAAGGATTTCGTTTGCTTGTATTTCTGACTCGGAATTACATAATTTTGGCGATCATTATAACCTCGTGGTTCCTGCATAAATGTTTTTGTATCGATGGGTTTTCTGTAAACTTAGTCAGACTGTCCCGTATTGAACGTTGATGGGGTATTCCTGACCACTTCTTGCCCCACAGCCCATTGACTACTGTATCCGGGAGTATACGAATACATACGTTTTTTATCTTCATCATTGTCATAGATTATTTGTTAAAACGGATTAGACAATATATAACACAAAACTCAGCCATGTTGTTCTATAAAAGTATTATTCATCAAAATTTGATTATTGTGACGTTATATGGAGAAATTGTGGTAAGGGCAGTTTAAACCGATTACAACAATTACAGAATCGAGCATTCCGTATTGTTTTGAATGTCGAATGGATGTATTCTACGCAGTTACTTTATAATCGAACTGGAATTAGTACAATTGATAAAAGATTGAAAACTCGACTATTGTATGTGATGTATAAAATAATATGTACCCACCTAGTTTATGTCAGATTTTTACCTTTAAACAATCTTCTTATCATTTGAGAAATGCTTGTTTGGAACTTGAGATTCCTAAATGTTCAACCAATTTTAAGCATAGAAGTATGATTTATAGAGGGGCAAAACAGTGGAATGGTCTTTCAGATCAGACAAAATCCTTAAATATTAATGCCTTTCAAATTTTCTTAAAGGGACAGTCCCTCTTTTACAAAACGTCTGAACAGTTTCCAGTTGACGGATGGGGATGAATGAAACACACACAAAAAAAATCAGATCGAACAGCCCTATAATTTGTATTATATGAATGAAAAATGAATGCGTCCCTCCATCAGACTATATATCGGTCAATAAAAGAGTTTAACTGATTTAGCATAATATTACAACTATATTGTACTTATTCTTGTAAAGGTATTGTGAAGCCGACATTTGTAAAGGTACGTCACGGAAAAAAATCTCAAAAATGAAGAATATGTAATTACATGTAGTCAGTTTAAGCGAGGTTTGGTTATTTTGCCTAGTGTGCGGTCATGCTATTCTTATGTGTGCGCGGGTCACGTAGCTAGCGCGGGTTACGTAGGGGTCACGCATAGCGTTGTGGTACTTCATGGAATCCTTGTACGAACTTCCTCACTGGGTGAATATACGTATAATGCACAATTGTTTGTTGGACGACGGTTTATTAGTTTTAGGTCTATAACTCCACGAAAAAGAGATTTCAAGCCCTAATTTGTTCAGGCATGCTATTAAATGACATTTCTTTCATATAAGACAATAACCTCGCAATTTTTGAAATTTGGCTTGCAAAAGAGGGAATGTCCCTTTAAAACAGTAGAGTATTATGTATATTTTTCCTTCTTTCTTTTTTTTAAATTTGTTTGTTTGTTTGTTTGTTTTTTCCTAAATTGTGTAAAATGTGTTGTTTTCTTATATTTGTAATTTGTAAATACTGTATTTAATATTTTTGTTCTTATGATGTATTGTTTTTATTTCAGGGACCGTCTGAAAAACACGATCAGAATTTCGAAATTATTTTTCTGTTGACCGTTCACACACGCAGCGCGCTCCAAATAATCACCATAAATCCACACAATCGCGATGATTTCTGAAAAATTGCAAAACTTAGGCGTGATTTGCATCGCGATCCTCATCGCTATCCTCATTGCGATTATTTTCAAAATTGTATTCATTCATTCATTTATTTATTTATCGTAAAAGATACAATATATACATGGTAAAATTGACTGGAAATCACAAAGTAAGCCAATGGCTTGAGCGGGAAGTGATTCCCTATTATAAACATGATAAAACAACATGATATAACATAACACGCTTTATACGTGTATGTCCACACGGCAAAAAATTTCGAAATTTGGATCGCGAAATTTGCATCGCGAATACTTGCGCCAGTGAGAACGGGCATAATGTTTTGTCTGGTGTTTGAATTGTATATATGTTTGCATGACCATTAAACGCGTATATAATTATAGGTGCATTAAGTGCTATTATAAACGAAGGTTCAATATATACCGCAATATAAGACATACATTGTGTCAACATCGTCTTTTACGCTTGTGATGTTTACATATACAATGTAAAATATAATAACTTGTTAAAGGTGCTACTTCGAAACTCGATATAATGTCAAGAACCATTGTACAAAGTACATTATTTCCATACGATGCTCAAACAGATAATTACCCCGCGTACACGATGCGCCTACATGTTCATATAATTAGTTATGATCCTAAAAGTTATGGAGCACTTTTGGTTGTTGTTGGAAAATGATTATGATGTCGATTATGTCGTTTCATGATACATGTAGTAATTATCCTAGAATAT
The DNA here is from genome assembly GCA_037951105.1 of Echinarachnius parma. Taxonomy (NCBI): domain Eukaryota; kingdom Metazoa; phylum Echinodermata; class Echinoidea; order Clypeasteroida; family Echinarachniidae; genus Echinarachnius; species Echinarachnius parma. Next base: position 45,991 of record JBAMJV010008787.1, read on the forward strand.
ATTGCGCATTTGGTTGATGTTGGATAATTATAATGGTGTAGTTAAATGATGCCTACAGTATGAAAATGTCACTTTGTTTTGAATTAGTGAATTTCCGTGAATATGTTGGGCTTTTGGTTTTCCTTATGGTACTTTGTTGTCTATATTCTTATCATTGCGCTTGACGTGTAGTTATATAATACATTATGAAGTGTTTATATGTTATAATCGTGTACAGTATACGAGAAATCTCGTACCAAGGTGGATTCCTTTTCATTAACACAAGATTGTAATGATATAATGTAAAGGGATATTTCAGTTCGGCTCGAGAGGGCACTTCAACAATTGTGCACTTTAATCATGTACTCGATTTATATAGCGCCTAATATGATTGATAATCATCTCTAAGCGCTTAACAATTATATTATTACCCCGGTCATATGATACAATGCAAACCAGCACACATTGTGTGCATCATCTCCACTTCCTGGGGAGCATTTCTTCCAAGTGGCTCATGGGCTTGGAGCCGCTTGGAGGCTTTCACCTCCTACCGGGTCCCCATTTATACATTTGGGAAGAGAGCATCAATATGCAGTGGCGTAGCGTGGTCGGACTGATGAGGGGGGGGGGGGGGGGCAAGCACAATTATTGGGGGCACACCTTATGTATTTCCTTGTTTAAAAAAAAAATGTCCCCTTATCTTTCATATCGTGTTTTTCTTAAAATTATTGGGGGGGGGGGGGGGGGGGGGGGCTCGTGCTGCGTCCAGTATTGTATTACTGACATGACAGAACTGTAGTCGACCATGTAGATAATACAGTGAAAATAGTTAGGATTCGAAACTTGAAGTAAAATTAATTCAATTTCAGTAATCTTTAAATAAATGCAGAGTCAAGCTTGTATAATAGGTGTATATTTGTATATATTCGATAAGACGTGTAAGTTCTATACGCGAGGGGTGTTAGTGTTTAATTACCATGTAGACCAATGTTTGCATTCTATTTTAATTTTTTCATCCTGAATTTAGAAATATATCTAAGAAAAGCTGTTGCATATCTGTACTCAATCATACGAATCAGAGCCGAAAAAACAGTTAGTTATCACCAATACCAATCTTATTGTTATATATTTCAATAACTGAATCATTCAGCATAATTGTATGATTTTCAGATTAATTCACGAATTGTGCGCATAAGTCCTAAATACATATTTGAAAATGTATATGATTTGAACATCGTATTCACTTTAATGCCGTTTTCCCTACCGGAAGGAACACAGTGTGAACACACTGTGTTTCACAGTGGGGATCACAGTGTAAAATTGGGGCGTTTTCACAGTGAGAAAACAAACTCACACAGTGAAATTTCTGAGCGTACAATTATACATACTGTGAACGCTGGCAACTTCACACTGTGGCGACAGTGCGCTCACATTGTGGTCATAGTGTGGTTAGTGTGATTTGGTTTTCACACTGTGAATAAAATTCAATTTAACACTGTGGGTCACACAGTGTTCTTTCCGTTAGGGTTAGGTGGCATGTGTATCAGAAAGGGTGTGTGTAACAGTCCGTGGTGCGCTTGTATGTAATAATTTATTCATAAATTATGCTGTTTAGTGGATGAACATGCTCTGGTGTGTGCGTGTGCATATGAGTGCCTGTGTGTGCGTGTGCATGTGCATGTGTGTGTTTGTGCATGCTTGTGCGTGCGTGCATGAAAAGTGTGTGTATGTGTGTGTGTGTATCTGTGTGCGTATGTGTGCATGTATGTGCGGGTATATTATGTGTGTGCATTTAGATTTAATGCATATATTTTGCCCCAGTTTGACAAGATAAACACACAACAAAACCAAATATCAAAGTGCACTTGTAGGGCTATACATACTATTGGCTCTGGCAAGAAAAAACATGCATACACACAGGCACACTGTTTCGTAAACTGTCATGTTGTCAATTGATTTGGGGCAATTAGGTATGCGGTTGAATGGTAAATTAAGTAAAATGTTGTCGTTTTTTTTTCATTGGAATTATTTTTCTGGAAATAATAACAATACACTAATACAACTGTCATAATGATTATGATAGGGCCGTTATCTAAAAATTAAGTTCTGCCCCTAAAACATTGAACATTACAATCTATGATCATATCATGTGTATTGATTATTGTAATCTCATTGCACGGAGTTAGTATTTACTCTTCTTAATTACCTTGTTATTCAATGATTGTTTGTTCTAGCATAATTGTTAGCATGTATATGAAAAATGCATACACCCACACAATTACGGTAAAGCACTTTAATAAATACAAATAAAGCAAATTATTATGTTTACTATTTACATTTCAATGATTTATTGTATGATATAAATCTATGTTCATACAAGGCCATTTCAGATGGTCTTACAAACCCACATGTTCAAGCTTTCATTCAATATGGCTACATACTGCGTACGTGTAACATGATATTTACTTGTCAAGGACCGGTTACTTTTCATAATTGTTCAAAAATAATTAAATCTGCATATTATTGATCCGTTTATTGGACTGATTCGACCAAAAATGTAACACTGGATTAATTTAATTTAAATCATGTTTGCAAAGTTTGAGAAACATTATCTAGACATATTTACTAGAAACATAACACATTTGCCAGTCTTAAATTCCTGTTTTGGGGACAAAAGCGACCTTATCTTTACCAGAGCTATTTATGGCTCATTAATCAATATGCATCAGTTTCAAGCAGAACATATCACATTCAACTATTTATAATAGTATGTTCCATTGACGTTAAGCCATACATACATTCCTCTTCAATCTAGATTGTGCATTTTCATTGTTTTTTAATAATTACATTGACAATGATATGCAAAATCAAAATCAATTTAATAACACATGAGAGGGAAACAGAAAATCAAATATTCATATACTTGTTTATCTTGGTCCTTGTAGGTTTTACTTTAAATTATTAACATAAACATCATAGTAATTAACATGGGCATAACTTCTGGTAAACATGTTAAAGATAGTTTTGGGACTGGTAGAATATGATACAACAAAATCTCATAAAGTCCCATACAATAATACAATGGTGTCTGTTTAAAGGGATAGTTGAGTTTTGGTAGAGAGGGCGCTAGACTACTTTTTTTTTGTGAGGTAATGAAAAACTGAGTGTAAAATTTGAAAGAGCATAATATTTAAATAATAAAATCATCTTTGTTTGATCAAAATCGGTTCAGAGACGGCTGAAATATCCATAAATATAACAATTTGTAATAAAGCTGGGGCCCCAGGTTTATTAGAGAATTTTGAACAAGCCGTTAAGAATTCCAAAAAATGCTTCCTCTTTTCAAAAAGTTACAAAATAGGTATTTAAATAGTTGTTGGTTATGTATCTATCTAATCACTATTTCAACAAAACATCACATGCACAATATTTTATTCAAAATGGTTGAAACCGATGAGTGTTTAGAGAGCGCCCTCTTACGTTTAACGGCTCTTTTTGAATGATAACATGATCTTTACTAGGTCATTTGTAATTTTGTGTTCCTTTCTAGTTATAACTATTAGTTTGTAATGTAATGATGCAGGTTTTGGTTACTAAAATTCAGTTTCACCAAAACTGTACTCTCCTTACCAGAACTCAACTATCCCTTTAAGTGGGTAGATTTTTGCAGAGCATGTCACCCATTTAAAGGGGACCACCAGGCAAGAACAACAAATATTTGTATGATTTGGTATCATTTTATGACATCAAATAGATACCCAACATTTTGCAAAGGGTTATATAATTCATAAACAAAGCAATTAATCACCACCAATTACGGAACCACTACCGTATTATTTCGTGGTTCCGTATAGGCCAAACATTTGCGAGTGCGCCAATGCTATTCACGCGTACGTTTGGAGACGATAGAATCCCGGACGATTCGTTCGCTCTGGACAAATTAGTCTTCGTACATCAGACCCATGAACGCATGCTTTAGAATGGTGATGCGTTTTCCAATTATATATTTTTTTTTCTGGAAACATAATTTTATGAACTCAAGGTGTTCCCTTTCATGTATAAAAATATTATTTTTGGGTGATGGTACCGTACCCAAGTACCAGCGGAAACATTTCACTGCTCCATCGTACATAATTATCCTACCTGAACAAAACTAACATATTATTTTAGAGGAAAGAAGCTTCATTATTACAAGTGATCAAAGTACAATTTCTTTCCAGAGTTAATGAGAAAGATAATTATTATGAGCCACCTCTCCAAATGTTGGGGTGATACTTTTTGAGATAAATGAAGGAAACTCAAACATAAAGTAAACTGACCAGAAATATTCGAAATAAATGGTATGAGCAAAAGAAAAAACGATTCGCCCGAAAATTGAACCCGAGACATCCGGATTGCTAGACTGGTGCTCAACGATCGGGTCCAATTCACAGCGAGGCCTCATTTTCATAAACAAATTAAGCGAGTCTGTTGTGCTAGACTAGTTCAGGACAACAAATGAGGTAATATATATGGCTTTAAACCTCTTTAAATAATGCAATGTTATTTCAAACCCTTTTTTTATCATTTAGACACCTCAAACATCCGACTTTAAACATAAGAAGTTGGAATATGTTCATGTACATCTAACAACGCCATAAATAAAACTAGTTGATGCAAAGACCCTTATGCCCTTTCTATATACATGACTAAAATACAAAAATATAATAGAAATTTAGATAAATACATAGTGTTGGTTGAAATGGTGGTACATAGGGATGCATATATCATACACATGAGGGTTATTTGTACAAGGACCCCAAAACGATTTGTCACAAAAAGAAACAATTCATTTCAAAACTGGCTTTGTCAATTACAATGAATTATTGCTTCAGCAAAACAAGCACAATTGGAATAATGACACAAATTTTGTTCTTGATATCAAATTAAATGTCATGAAAATTCATATTCATAGAATGCTAGACCTAGACATACATTTAAGAAATTCTTACCAGCAAATAATAAGCAAATAATTACCGTTGGTGAAGGTGATGGGACAAACTATCACGTCCGAGGCGATCTGGATGTAGCTATCTTTCCGAAGCGAAGCTGAGGAAAGATAGCGTATACATTCAGATCGCCGAGGAAGTGATAGTTTGCCATCGCCTGAAACCAAAAGGTGATTATTTGCTTTATATTCCTCATCTTCTAGGTCTTCTAGATCTAGTACTAGTCTACTGTTACTGTGTTACTAGGTTTGATCTACTTACCAATATGTTATTCCATGACAATTCTATAACAGAACAACATGCAAATTCTTTTCACCCCTGTTCGCAAAATTGGTCATAATGTCGATGAAATTGAAAACTTTACGTTGTAGTCCACAAGGAGAGTCCTGGACCTGGTCTAGACTAGACTGTCTTGAATCGTGTTCATGCCGGTTTCACTGACAGGCCGTTTTACATTGGCTTTCCCCTCTTCCTTGAGTTTCCGAAGAACAGTTTTGAACACTCGACCAGGTCTGCAAAGTTGGTATCCTTGATAATGTCTATGTCTCGCAAATTCAAAAAATGTCTCTGTGCACAGACCACATACCTCAAAGCTTGTAGAGATTTCTTACTGTATGACTCACCATTTCGCGATTTCACACCAGCATACAATCTCCCCAACACTTGGTCTAGCGATTTCAAGTCCATGTCAGACAGTTTGTCAAAATGTATGATTCCCGCATCGCAATAATCTTGGAACACTTTCAGGCTGAACTTAAGTTGTCGCTTTGTATTTTTACTTTCACTCTCCAGTAAAAACGTGTCCATTTCATCCTCATCCAAAAGCTCAAACCTTATGTTTGTGGCCGCCATTTTAGTAGAGTACACAGAACGAGCATGCAAACAGTGTATGTACGATACTACAACAGGGGCGTCGATCTGTTCGGAAAACACAATGCAATTGTTCACAAACAATGCTCGCCCCGGCCAATGCATTGTGTTTTCCGAACAGCTGATCGACGCCTCTGATGTACAGTGCATAGCGTATGCAGTGTACTACGTATACCGTATGCACAACGAATACAATTAAATTTGTAATTCGCGCGCATAGAGTTATCGCGCCACTTATTGGTATTCAATTCAATGCAACCGCGGAGTGTAGATAGTACTTTTTATCTAGTGAGTGCAACGCACTTTCACCCAAGATATCTACAGAGTGTAACGATGGGCGAAACTATATGTCATCACGTGATTAACTTTTGACCAATCGTAGAGCAAGATTCTTAGTATGTGGAATATAATATCAACTAACATAATTGATCAGTAGCAGGACGTAGAATGTTTAAGAAGACTTGCTCTCTTCCTACAGTGGCTTGTGTTCTGTCTGTAGCCAGACAACTTTGTTGCTAAAGTAGATGACTTCTTGATGCTGAAGCCACTTCCATGGAGATACATATCAATGGTATTCAATGGTAAAAAGGGGATTGTTCATGATGACCAATGCAAATGTCAAACAAACATTGCTCTTAGTATTTTCCTATGATAGCTGCTGTTATATAGGTTACCAGATGACTTGTATGCTAAGAAGACAGCCACCGGTTAGTTTATCTAGTGAGGCTGGAGCTGGAGGGCTTCGCATATCAGTGCATGGATCTAAATTCAAAGAGTCACTCCAGCTTATAAAATGTTGTAGAAGTGTTGCTCTTTTCTGACAGTAGCTCTTCCGTGTGTTACCAGATGACTCTTATGCTAAGAAGACAGTAACAGTTTGGTTTATCTCTTGATGCTGGAGCTGGAAGGGTTGACATATCAATGGCATGAATCTAAATTGAAAGAGTCACTCCAGGATAAAGAATATTATATAATTGTTGTTCTTCTTCGAAAGTAGCTCTTCTGTGTGTTGCCAGATGAGTTTGATGCTATGCTAGACCATGATCTCTTGACGATTGACTCACATCTAGGGGGTTACACATCGTTGGCATTCGCTGAAGTGGAAAGGGTTGGTCCAGGGCGCAGCAGCATTGTTTGTTTTGTTTTTCGCCTGCAGTATATTGCAGCTCCTGTTCTTTTGTTTGCCAGATGACTCTGTTGCTATGCCAGATGATCTCAGACAAGGTCAGAAAACTCGCCATCATCCTGGAGAGAATTGAAGAAAGAATAATTATAGTTAGCAGATGACTGATAAACATAATGTTAGCATTGCAATCATGCAATGGCATAATTTTTCATCGAATTGAGGAAATAAGGAAAAGAGGAATAGAAAGAATTACAAAAAGTACAATTAACAAATGTTGGGCTGATGTTTACATCTACAAATACATGAACAAGAGATGATATGGTTCAACATCAAAATACTAAATACTGAAGAAAACAAAACACTGTACAAGTTCCAATGAGTAATAGGGAACAGCTCAAAATAGCAAAATATTGTTTATATGTCTTTTTCAGACTTGGAATAAACCACATATGTTACAGAACTAAACATCACACAAAATGTATTCATACCCCATTGTTATGCCACAGTAGTTAGAGGGTAGGTTGGAGGATCAAAGGTTATATAATGGAAAGTCACATTATTACAGATAAATAACACTTACAGTATGTCATACAAATAGTGCTAATGTGCTATACATAAAGAGTAACATTATCAAACATCATACAATATATATAACACAAATATGACCATTAAACACAGTATATAAAACATAATTAAGTACACTGTACTTTTGTTACTTTTGTTCGTTAATTTTTCGTTAATCCGTTATGAAACAAGGTCATAGCTGTAAGCATCCAGCATCTTTAATGATGCTCTATCCCGATTGGTGATGACATACAGGGTCTATACAGGAACATACAGGAAATAGGGTCCAGTTGGGAGCTGTCCAGCATGAACAAGCAGTGGATGGCATGAGTAAAGAGGATCATTGTGACATATTGAAGGGAGCATAGCATGGTGTGACCATTTTTTGTTTTTTTGCTGTTGTTGTTGTTGTTTGTTTGTTTTTTTGTTTTTTTTTTTTTTTGGGGGGGGGGGGGTTGGTCACACTCTTTGTTCTTCTTTATTTTCCCCCTTTTTACTATTTTGGGGGTCAAATTATACCCCAAAAAAAATCTATCAAGATGTGTCTTTTCGAATCAGTGGCTGAAATAGAGCAAAGGGTGTTATGGTTTGCAGCATTTAATGATTTGATTGTTTTTTAGTTCAAAACAATTCTACAAGCTGATGAAATGTGAGCTGGAAGATGAATTGAAAGTGTGGGCCTATAATGATTTATTTCCCATAGGTACCGTGATACACAATGTGGGCTCAGGCCACTGAATGACAGGGTAAAAGGAAGGCATCATGAGTTCAGAAGAGGGGTAAAATCAGAGTGCTACATATTGACCTGATTAAAGCAAAAAGTTGCGTCTGATTTGCAACTTGTGATTAAATGCAACTCTCTTTATGCAGTGGAAAGCTGTGTTTAATCACAATGTTTCAATATTATGAATCGATTACAAATCAAATTTGTATGCAACATGCCCCAGTGAATAAATAACAGGGTAAAAGCAAGGCATCATGAGATCAGAAGAGGGGTAAAATCAGAGTGCTACATATTGACCTGATTATTAAAAGCAATACGTGGCATTTGATTTGCAACTTGCAATTAGAACGGAACTCTATTTATGCAATGGAAAATTATGTCTAATCGCGATGATTCAATTGATCACAACTCAAAGTTTAATGCACAACAGACCCTACAGAATAGATGATATGGTAATAGCAAGGCTTTATGAGTTTGGAAGAGGGGTAAAATCAGAGTGCTACATATTGACCTGATTAAAGCAATAAGTTGCGTCTGATTTGCAACTTGTGATCAAAAGCAACTCTCTTTATGCAGTGGAAAGCTGTGTTTAATCACAATGTTTCAATTAATTGATTACAAATCAAAGTTGTATGCAACATGCCTCAGTGAATAAATGACAGGATAAAAGCAAGGCTTCATGAGTTCGGAAGAAGGGTAAAATCAGAGTGCTACATATTGACCCATTTATAAGCAAAATGTGGCATTTGATTTGCAACTTGCAATTGAACGCAACTCTATATGCCTAAATAGGTCAAGCACAATTAATTAAAGTGGAAAAAATAAGTATATATATATATTATAAATTTAAAATATTATTTGGCCAATTAAATTATCCTTTCGGCAAGTATTTCTCAACTTCTTTGAAAATTCACTTGCAAGAACAGGTCAGGGTCCTATACGATAACATAAATATTTATCAATATGCCATATTGATTGATTGTACAATGCATTCAGTAATTAGACGATCAGTCCTACATGTAAATCGTAATGCTATGATACCCAAAGAAATCATGTTGCATGAACATTATTTACTGACATTTAGTACCACACTATGAAACGACCAATGAAGAATAAATACGTATATAGATAGAGTTTCCATGGAAAGATAATTGAATGAGAGGGTTAAATGGTTACGCTTGCACAAGCTTCTTCTTGTTTGTTTTTTCTCTATTTGTTTGATGAACCACATACCTGAGTTATTTACCATCCTGCCCAAACCAAGCATCATGCACAAGACATAAGAAATAAAACATGATAGTGGTTAAGATACGACTAGAAGTGGAGTTCGTAATGTATTCAAATTGTAATGCAGCCCTCGTTTTGAAAAATGTAATTGACAACCAAACATTTAATGCTTGAAGAGTACATTGCAGTCCATTGTTCAAGCTGGAATACAAGGGTTGTCCGTTTGAATCCTGTAGAGAACATTTGAATACATTACCAGACTGATCTATTGTCTCTACTCTATATGTGTTATTAAAAAGAAAACATGCATCTAAAATTTGAATTCTGAAGAAAAAGTCCAATCTTTTTGCAACTTTCTGTTCTAGAAATATAATTACTTCAAAATGTTGGAGAATGGAATTCGCCATTGCTTTTACATATTTGAAATACATGAAAGATCAATTATTATTTATTATGCTTAAACGAACTGTGTCAACCATTTTTCAAAGAAACTAACGACTTTTCATAATTCTTAGGTTCAACTTAGAGTGAGACTTAGAATCTTTGTAAAATATCCCTGGAGTTTTTAAAACGGCCATATATTCGGGCAAAACACATCAAACATTCGGGCAAAAGCATGTCATATTCTGGCAAACTCAAACTCTTATCATATTCGGGCAAAATCACAATTTTCTGAAGGGTAAATGGTGACAACCCTTTTTCTTTTTGGTCAGGTGAAAATGGGGAAGATGGAATTTTGAACAAAGACCTCAGCCCCCCCGGGAAAAATGTTCCCCTACGCCCATGCGTTAACGAGACAATGTTCCCCTACGCCCATGCGTTAACGAGACAATGTTCCCCTACGCCCATGCGTTAACGAGACAATGTTCCCCTACGCCCATGCGTTAACGAGACACTAATTATGTTCCCCTATGCCCATGCGTTAACGAGACACTAATGTTCCCCTACGCCCATGCGTTAACGAGACACTAATGTTCCCCTACGCCCATGCGTTAAAGGGATCTAGTAACTTTGTTGACATGTGCAAAAAGTCATGAATGGTTGGTGCAATGTATATTGTTGTTATCTCATATGTCCACAGGGTATTGTGTGAACATTTCAAGTCAAATGGACATTGTATGGCCAAGTAATGAGCGAAAATGCAAAGTGGTATTCAGTAACTCAGTGCACTCACTTTGTACACGGAAGAAAAACTCGCCCGGAGTTTTTCTTATCTGAATACTTCAATCATACATATCTTTGTAACGAAAGGGAAATTTGAAAAACCGAAACCTGTCCCATGATTTTATTGTTAATACGAATACAACAAGGTATAAGGGAACCGCTAGAATCAAAATTTTATGTTGAGGATTTGGACAATGTTACTAAGTCCCTTTAACGAGACACTAAGATATTAAAAACATATTTGCAAATGTAGATAGTTGTATCGCAATATGTAAGCATAATAAATAGTTTTTCGTGAAATATATATTCACTAGAGATTGGGTTAGGTGTTTTTTTCTGTCGATAAACATTTCGCGCCTCAGGCTGAAACGCGTTTCAAAACGGCGATTATAGGCTAGACGAGGCTATTCAAACGCAACATTAACTACAGCCCTTGTCACAAATCACTGGATAGCGTTAATAGTCCAGCGGCATAGCTGAACAATTGTTCACTTTTGTCTAAAAGCATGAAATTTGTAGATAAATATTTTTAAAGCTAATCTGGATATTGAGCCCTCTAAACGTTTGCCTAGGAAGGCCGTGGCGGCCATAATGGCCGCCAATTATTATGGTATAGAGGTTTATAGATGTGAATACATTTGTCGTTCTCTATTCTAATGTTTCTAAACAATTATAATCAAGTGCTATACACATGAGGCCATAATATATATAATGAACTCCATCAAAATGATTAATTATACACACAAATTAAAAAATAAGTATCATGGTGTAAATATTCATTTTGAATGAACGCCAACATGAACAAACAACAGGGAGCATACCGCGTGAACTGAACAACAAATGTGCGTATATGATAATTAACAACTCAGCTCTACTCGTTTGTCATTTCTCATTATGTACATGACGTGTGCATGTTAAACTTGAAATGTTGAATTTGAGTGTGCTATCATAAAATATGAAGAAGCAATTATCTAATTTGAAACACAAAGGCAGACTTCATCTAAGTTTTTTTTTGTATTCACCTTGGCAGCGTTTTTCAGCAATTGGATGCATTTGAATACACTGTTTAAGCTAAGAATCAGAATCAGAATCAGAATTGTTTAATTTAAACGCGGTATAAAAACAAAACCCTAGATCAGGCAAATAGGCTGTTTTTCAGAGAGGCCGTGATACAAAGTAATACAAATATGATAAACAAGTACAATGATAAGAAAACTATATATTCAAAACTACAAAACTGTACAGCCTCAGGCTTGTACGCGTTTCAAAACGGCGAGTATTGGCTAGACGAGTCTATTCAAACGCAACAGCAACTAAAGCCACGGTCACAAATCACCGGATAGCGTTAACGGACGCCCGAAAGAGAGTAAAAATGTCAATCCGTTCGTCTCCGTTCGTATGGGTTTCTTGTCCGTTCTTTGTCAGGCGATGTACGTTTTTTTCTATCTGGCCGAATGTTGTGTGCATGAAGCAACGGAGACGACTTTCACCTCCGCATGATTTGGTTTCGCAAATTTTCTCTTCGTCGGGCATCCGTTTACGCTATCCGATGATATGTGACCGGGTCTTAAGCCAAATAACAGTATTGGGAAACGCCCCACACAAACAAAATTGAAAATGTACTTTCATTCCCAACCACGTGAAAGAATTATATCATAATTTAGATGTTAATGTACATATTTGGACAAAACTGCTTTGTAACTGACTTAAAACTCAAAAGGGTCGAAATAAAACGATCAGTGACACAGGTCAATTCAACCGCGATACGCTGCGTGCAAAAGATTTTGCTAGCGCTCGTGTTCAGGCTATGCGTGCTTATCGATATCTCCAGCCCAGCGCGCGCTAGCTGCGCGTACAAGTGTGTTTTTGCCAAATCGTACTGGGGTGCATTGAATTTCCTCCGATATTTCTGCATTTAATGAAACTAAGGTTCAGATTTTACCACACAAGCCCTTTTTTATATTTCAAAAATATTGATTAAATAGTTTGGCCAAGATGTTTTCGGTAACTTTCCCAATACTGTTATTTTGCTTTAACCTACTTGTACATCTGAAAAAAAGAACGATGTTCATTCGTGAAAGATGCTATTGTTGGACATTGTGGCATGAAATACACTTTTATTATCATATTTACACCCCTTTGGCATGATTGGGGAGAGAGATAGAATGTAAAGACGAAGAAAGATAAATCGTAGGTTCGTATGGGTGGATGTGTGTTTTTGTATGTGTGCGTGTGCGCACGTTTGTGTGTGTGTGTGTGTGTGTGTGTGTGTGTGTGTGTGTGTGTGTGTGTGTGTGTGTGTGTGTGTGTGTGTGTGTGTGTGTGTTTGTGTGCGTTTGTGTGTTTATATGTGTGCGCGTGAGTGCTTGTGTGTATTTGTATGTGTCTATTTAATTTAAATTCATATATTTTGCGCCAGTTTGACAAGATAAGCGGTTAAAAATACACAAATTTATGAAATTAAATAAACGCAAAGTCATATCATGCTTGCTTACTTATTCGGAAAGAATGGGCTTGTTAAGAAATCAATAATGTATTTAATTTATTTTAATTTGTTTGAATTTTAATTTGTTTTATTTTATTTGTATTTATATTTGTTTTTATAATTTTTTTATTCTAAATGGCATGTCTTTGATCCTTGTTGGGACACCTTTGATTTTCACTATTTCTAAAATTTTGACCGCATTATGTAAATTAGATATGGACACTAATGAGGCCGGTAACGGAAGGACGCCAAAATGGACATGGATTTTCAAGTTTTTTAGTTTTGACCCAATCTCTGTGAAGTTATGAGGTTTATCATGTTAAGTTGGCTACTAGTCAATTTCCTTATGTTCACACAGTATAACACCACCTTTTAAGAAAAATATCTACATTGGTATATTAATTATGAGAAATTAATTACTCCAGTGTTCGGTAACGGAAGGACCTCTGAAAAGTCTATAGGAATTGTACAGTAAAATTAATTTTGAAATTTAAAGACCATTTATGAGAAGGAAACATCTCTTTTGTGGTCTAAAATGAGTTTGTATCATAGATAGCATATGGACATCACAAGGATTTACATTTCTATTTTTTCTTACTATATTTCATGCTCCAATGGCTCTTATTCATGGTCAATCCATGGTAACGGAAGGACACTCAGACACTAATTGTCAACTTTAAGAAAGACATTTTTAAATACTTGTGTTGTTAGAACAGTCTATTTTGATAACAATACTTCCAAAACATACAGTTTTAAGGTCCCATATTTTTTTTATTTTTTTTTTATCTCCGCACATTATTAAATATGCATACAAATGAGGTCGGTAACGGAAGGACACTAAAATGGACAAGGTTTTGTTATCAAATCAGTTTTAAATAAAACTCTGTGATATTAAATAATACAAAATATTTTAAGGGTACACATTTCATTCTCTGAAGGGTTAAGAAGAATTTACTTGTTCTTTGATTAAAATTTGTCCGCAGATATTTGAGTTATTTCACACAAAGCGGACCAATGTTCGGTAACGGAAGGACATAATGGACTATAATGTATGATATGACACAGTAGGGTCATTCCATGTCAAATCACCTTTTAAAAAGTGAAAATTTTCATCGCAGCCCTCTTCAAATTTGCTAATATTTGCTATGTATGATACTTCAACCTTTAAAAGCGCAAATATTTAAGTTTTAGCCCAATCCGCCCAATGGTTTTGGCGCTATGGTCGATTCTTATGGGGGAGTTTTGTAAGAAATGGGCGTGGGCACCATTTTTCAAATGGCCATTGTCCATTAACCGTTGGGTCAATTTATTTTGTAATGGTGTCATTGGACTGGGGATGTTATGTGCAATCCATTTATGCCATTTATGTTCATGCATTGAGCGAGTTTGGATACGATAACCTTTGACCTTAGATTTTGACCTTCCGTTTTACCTCGTGGATCAAATAATTTTGAGAATTTGTTTTGCTTAAATCTTGGCTTGATATAATTTCTACAACATATGAAAGAATTGGAGATATGTTATTTCTTGCTTTTTCTACAGCCTTGTTTTTAGTTTGCAAATTTCATGTAAAATTTAATTATTTTAGACCTACACCCATGTCCAAGAATTCTATAGGGGTGTATTGTATACAAAAAAAGACCTATTCAAAGTCATGATCAGAGCCTATTCACACCCTGGCTCACCACAGTTAAATAGACCTACTAATCCCCATACAATAGAAATCCAGACAAATGGCATCATGGTACAAGGGCCCTGTTGCAGAAAGAGATCAAATCAATTGTGAGCCAGATCAAATGTTCTAATGCACAAATCTGATTGGTTGAAACACAAGAAAATTACTAGTCTGACCACGCTACGCCACTGATAGCTGGCCATTGCAGGTATTGTCTCATTATTTTGGTTTTTCATATATGAGAGACCAATTGTTTAACATAAATTTTGTCATAATATGTTATATGAGTTACCTTGTCCATTCTGTTACGATGTGTATGGTAACGGAAGGGACATTTTCTTTTGTTATTTATTAATTAACAAAGAAACAATGAGTAATACAATTGTTAGCAATGGAAGGCTACTTGAACTTGCTTTGCACTGAAGATTGGTCTGCTCTCTAACAATTATGTGAGCCACAAAATTAAAAATATTGATTTTTCGGTAACGGAAGGACATTTTCATAGGCTGAAAATAAGAAGTCATTAAAGCATAACAAATCAAATAAATCGTACAAATTTACTATTTTACGAAATGGTCATATCTCAGGAGTCAGAATAATGGTTTTTGGGCTTAACTGGGGAAATATAAAACAAACGCAGGATCAAAACACTTTTTCACAAAAATGTCAAATTTGTGGGGTTCAATTATGGTTATAAAGTTATTATAAAAAAAACAACTAAAATTATGTAAAACTAAAATTTTCTCATTGAATTCCAAACATATAGAATTTAAGCTTTGATTTGATACCAAATTTGTATCATAAAAATGCTTGTAAAATTTTGGGTCAAATGTCCACTTTGGCGTGGAATTGCCCATTTAATTGACGAGTTAGTAATTGTAATACAACACCTTTTTGGCACCATGTAGCTCTCCCCCCCCCCCCCCCCTCCCAGGCCACCATCCACTCAAGCTCCCTGCTTATGATTGTTGGTCTGCTGCATTTGTTTATTTGTTGTAATTAATATACATAAATTATTGTCACATTTAATTTATATGATTATATAACAATTCCCATTTCATTATTTTATTATTATGTATGTAAAAAATGTTCTTTGTATATTTTATTTTGATTTTGTTAATAAATGCAGAAATACATCTGCCTTTAAAAAAGAATTAAAAAAAATACACGGAGGAGCGTACTGGTTTAGCGCAGGAGTAAAGTAGTGCTAAGCTATAACTCATTGCCAACTTGAACATACTGTATCCAGTGTATTGAAAAACCAATACAACTTTCCCTGATATCACGTAAACTTATACAGCATGATATGCGCACGAATGACAGTAACAATGACCCTGATCAGGCACGTGAAACTTGCACAGGAAGTGCACACAAACAAACTAAAGGCAAGCGGATATTAAGGTCAGAGGCGGTTGTTTCTAAGTAACACTTCAAGTTAGGTACTAAAAGGGCTTATGCCTCCCCCAAATTCCCTTGCAGACATTCGGGTTACCCCAGGAATGTAGCCCCCTCCCCCCCCCCCCCCCCCCCCCTCCCCAAACTCACAGAGGCGTTCCAGTGCCAGTCGAGTATTATACTACAACAAATAATTGACATTTCCCCAAAAAAAATATGAAGGTAAAATCGTTTAAAAATAAAGAAGTACATATATAGTTATATGTATTTAGTTACTCTCAATTACCGAGGTAGTATTTTTCACTGGTTATTCTATGGTAGGC